>NW_020717333.1:95492-111043 GCF_900518725.1 Notechis scutatus
CCCCCCCCCCGCCCCCGAGCGGCTCTGATCTTGCTCCTCCTGCCCCATCATCCCCGGCGGCTGCGGATGATGGGAAGGGGAGTCGCGCCGCCGCCGGGATCGCGGAGGGAGAAGGGCGAGCGGGCGGGCGCGCCGCTCTTGCCCCACCGCCGTCCGGGGCTCGGCTTGTGACCCGCCGCTCACCCCGCCGGCGGAGGAAGGGAAGGCGAAGAAGAGCCGCTTGCGGGGCCGCCGCCGCTCTCCGCCTCGGCGCAACTTTGCTTTTTGTGCGTGTGGTTTGTTTCCAAAGAAAACCGACCCAACCGGCTCGCCGGCTTCCCTTCCAGCGGCTCCCCGGGCTGGCCGGCCGTTGGGAGTTTGGGGAAGATGAGCCGCTTCTGCCCCCCCCAAGTCCCGCCTGGCCGGGAACCATGGGAGCGGGAGTCCCTGGAAGTCGCAGAGCCCCCCCCCCGAGGGCGCCCCCGTCGTTAAAAGGACTCCGGACAAGGAGCGGCTGGGCGAGGGGCTGCCGGCGGGGGGGACCCCCAAAGAGGCCCGGGACAAGGGGGGGTTTCTGACCGCCCGGAGTCTTTCTAGGGGGCTGCTTGGCTGTGCAACAGCGGCTCTCAAAACTGGGTCGAACCGGAGCGCCAGGCACCCCAGTCTGCCTTTGGCCCCAGCCTCTTTCTCTCTCTCTGTGTGTCTGTGCTTGCGTGTGTGTGTGAGTGTGTGTTTTTTTTTCTCCACCACTTTGGCGACTCTGCGTCAGATTTCCTGTCCTCCGGTAGCCTCTCTTGTACAGCCCCCCCACCCCCCTTCTTCCTTTTTCTGGTTTTTTTTTTCTTTTTCTTTTAAACTGATGACTTTTCTGGGCTGTTTCAAAAAAAAAAAAAAGTGTGATTTTGGGGAAAAGGAAAAGAAAGAAAGAAAATATAGCAAGCCCCAAAGACCAACCTGTGGGTTTTGAAAGGCCAAGGAAGGAGTGGGGAGGAAAGAGAGGGGGAAGCCAGTGCTTTTACACACACACACACACATACACACACACAAAAGTCCCTCTTCCCCCAGGCGCTGGTCTTCCGCTGAACTTGGCTTGGATTCTTTGAAAAGGGGAGCTGCTGTGGATGATGGACCCTCCTCTGCCCCCACCCCCCAGCAAAGGGAAATCAGAGTTGATTAAAAGTTGTTGGGGGGGGGGGGCGGGGGGTCCCCCTTTTAGGGGGGGGGGGAAGACACACAGGTTGTGTGTGTGTGTGGTATGTGCACACACAGGTGTGAGGCACAGAGGCTGTTGAGCTTAGATTTGGGTTTTTTTGTGAGTCCGGGTTCAGCCCAAAACAATCCATTCCCCCCCCCTCCTCATGATCCCCTAAGACAGGGGTCTCCAACCTTGGTGACTTTAAGCCTGGTGGACTACAACTCCCAGAATTCCCCAGCCAGCTGGGTTAGACTTCAACTCTATGCCCGCTTACTCTCTTGTAATCCCTTCCTCTGCCATCTCCCCAGGAGAAAAAACAAAAAACAACAGGCACGGTTGAATGGGGAGTTCTGGGAGTCGAAGTCCACGAGTCTTTAAAGTGGCCAAGTTTGGGGACCCCTGCCTTCTGTAGTTTGCCACCCTCCTGGCTTGGTGGTGATGGGGATTGTAGTCCAGCGTAACTCAGGAAGCCGCCGGGCTGCCTCGGATCCTTGCCAAGGCCTTGGAAGAAGGCCAGGCTGGAGACAGCCCCAGAGGTGGGCAGCCTGAGGGAGTCATGCCCATCTGGTGTGTGTGTGTGGGGGGGGGGGGGCCATCTTGGGCCTTCTCTCTCTCTGGCCTCCCACCAGAGACTCCTGGAGAGGGTTGAACTCTGCCCCTTGGTGGGGGGAGGCTGCGAAGTGGGACTCCCTGCCCAGTGGCGGATTAAGGCTCCCTGGTGCCCTGAACACTGACAAATCTGGGTGCCCCCCCCCCGCCGCCATAATCCTTTGTGGTGCCCCCCCTTTGGGCCTGGTGCCCTAAGCACCTGCTTCATGCTTAACACCCCACTGGCCCAGACCCTCCCAAGGACTCCCACCCACCCTCATAATTTGCCTTTGTTGCTCTTCCTTGGGCTGCCCTTTCCTGCCCCTTTGGCAGCCAGAAAACAGGGTATTGTGGGGGGGGGGGGAGGGGTCTGCCCCATAGAGCCCCCTCCGCTCTGTTTGGAAGGAGGGGTGGGGCTTTGGGGGGGGGGGGAAAAGGGCCCCCTCTTCCCCCCCCCGCCCCCCCCCCCCCCCCCCCCGCCCGAAAATCTGAAGGGAAGCTCAGAACCGGAAGTGGGGAATGGAAACTGGAGTTTTCTTAAGGAAGGGGGGGGCGTATTCTGCCCTGGGGGGGTCTCCTCTCGGGCTCCCCCAAAGATAGACGGGGGCGCCCCCACACTCCTTCCACCGCTGCCTTTTTCGGGAAGTGAAGAGGAACTGGGTTGGGGCTTCCTGGGGGCGGCAGCGTCTGGTTTCACTTTTGCTAGTTTTATTCTATTTCGTTATTCTTTTTTCCTGGTGCTTTTGAACAAAAAAGCAATCCCAGCTTTAGTGCCGTGCAGGTGCTGCTGCTGCTCGACTTAACGGCCACGACCCGAGCCCCAAACTTCTTGCTCTTAAGCGAGGCCTTTGTTAAGTTAGTTTAAGGACCTTGCTTTCCACCCGTTGTTAAGTGAATCACGGCAGGCGATAAGGGAGTAACTCAGTTGTTAAGTGAGCCTGGCTTCCTCCACAGACTGGTCCGAAGGTCGCAAAAGGAGAACTGGTGACCGGGGATGCTGCGACCATCATATGACACCCCCCCCCCAGTGCCTGAAATTTTGATCCTGTGATCATGTGGGGGATGCTACCATAGTTGTAACTGTGAAAAACGGCTCTAAGTTGCTTTTTTTCCAGTGCCGTTGTAAACTTTGGTCACTAAAAGAACTGTCGTAAGTGGAGAACAATCCAGCCGCCTTCTTTCTTGTCACTCTCAAAAGCTTTCTGCGTGGGTGTCTCGCGTGCTATCAGGCTGGCTTGTGGTTTTCCCCGGGTGCCTGCTCAGTCCGCTTTGGCCAGCAGCAGGCGGCTCCTGAGGGGACGGTGGGTGGGTGGGTAGGGGGCTCTCATCCCCTCTTTTGTCTGGGCAGGGGCTGCACGGGAGCGGCCCAGCTGTTGCTTTTTCCCACGAGCAGCCAAGCTGAGCCCCCTTTGCAGAAAACAACGCTGAGTAGCCACTGAGTAGCAGAGCAGGGCAGGAGGGGTGTAGCTCCAGGTGGCTGGTGTGTGTGTGTATGTGTGTGTGTGTCCCCGTCCCTGACTCCCCTGACCAAAAAAAGGAGGGCATTTTCACTGCTGTGAATGACAGCCAGGTTGGCTTTCGCGGGAGATCCCCAAAGTCCCGTCTGTGAATACCTTAACAGAGCCACAGGTGTGCTTGTCGCCTCTGCCAGTGTTTTTTTTTTTGGGGGGGGGGGGTTGGTCTCATTTGGGGGTGCAGACTTTACAAGCCCAGGGACCAGAGCTCAGTTGCAACCCAGCTGCTTTCTCCCCTTCCGATGGAAGCAGAGACCACCCTCTGATAGTTTGACTTCCTCGGTGGCTACTCCTGCAAAAGTCACACGCACACACACACCCTTGTGAGATGCTTGTGCATGCTTTAAAAAAAAGCCGGGCTTAGATTGCACGGGGATGGGGGGTGGCATCGAGTCTTTTTGGATTCCACCCCCATCCCTGCTCTGCTCCGGGACCAGTGGGTCTCCAGAGGGGGGCAGGCCAGAGGTTGGCATCCTGGATTGCAGAGTTTGATGTGGTGAGTTACATGAGCCGGCCATGATGGCTTCCTTAGCAAATCATGGCTTAGCTTAATATAAGAATTCTTTTGGAGGCTTGGCTTTGCTCCAGTTCCCCTCCCCCTGCAGTGATGGGTCATTCTGTATTTTTTTAAAAAGCTGATTGGTCTACAATAGCATTATTTTAGCAGACTGAAAGAATGTTTTTTAAGTTTTGGCAAACATAGTTTCGCATTCTGCTGCACTTCAGCTCCAAGTTGATTTATCTTCCTTTGTAATGCCTTGGGGGGATAATGTTGAGACTCTTTTGAGACTCTGGAAAGAATGCAGAGAAGAGCAACAAAGAGGATTAAAAGGCCTGGAGACTAAAACATATGAAGAACAGTCTAGTCTAGTGAAAATAAAGATTTGGGACAACTTGATAACAGTGTTCAAATATTTGAGGGGCTTCCAGAAGGCACCAGAAGGCAAGATAAGAAACAATAGATGGAAACTAACCAAAGAGAGACGCAACCTGGAATTAAGGAGAAACTTCCTCACAGGGAGGACAATTAACCAGTGGAACTGCTTGCCACCAGAAATCATGGGCCACTGGAGGCTTTAAAAAAGAGACTGGCCAGCCATTTGTCTGGAATGGTATGGGGTTTGACTAGATGACTTTCAAGGTCCCTTCCAATCCTTTTATTCTGTTACTTATCAGGCAGAAGAAGGTTGCTTGGTCTGCATTTAGTGGGACTTGTTAAGATGCTTCAACTTGTGAAGATGCTTCGAGACAAAAGCACTTCCTTATTTCTTGAGAGGACCTGAAAGTAACCAGGTCTGTTTCTTCCGGTTCACAAATGCTTCCAGGCCAAGGCACCTAGGAGGAGGAGGAGGAGGAGGTGGAGGTGCCATTCTTCCTCATTGCAGGCAATTCAGCAAATGTGCATTTAATGCCTAACCCAGACAGACAGGCCTGTCCTTTAGCAATTTATGGTTGGGTTTTTTGGTTTTTTTTTTTGCATCACACTGGTTTCCTTTATTGCACTTTTACAAACAATAAATCTTGATTTCATTGGACGACTTAAGAGGGCCAGCAACTCTTCCTGTACTTAACGTGGTGCAGCTTGATTGTGGCTAAACATAATGTGCAACGCTGTTATAGTTGGTAAACCTATAATCACTCTGTTAATGCCAAACCAATTAACTGTGTGAACCAGGGATATCTAAACCCTGGCTTAATGCGCTGGGCGGACCGGGTCCTATTTAGAGCTGGTTCCGTGATTGGCATCCTGCTTGGTGTTTTATAAAAATTTCCCCTTTAAAAAATATGACCTTTACTGTCTGACAAAAAAGTTTGAGTTGATTCAGGCAGCCCAAGAAACTCTTTTTGGGGGTTAACAAAATACATTTTTCCCCTGTTGATAGAACATATAGTGCCCAAACCAACAAAGGAAAATTGAACCTAGCCGGTTAGTTACTCCATGAAGTATATCCTGTAGTAGAATCCTAGTTTTAAACCAGGTTTGGTGTTCAGTTAAGTTAGCCCACAGGCAAATTGTGGTCAATTATGATTTTCAAAAATGACCACTTTAAGGTGTTTGGACTTCAACTCCCAGAATTCCTTGGCTGGCATGCTGAATTATGCTTCATTATTCTTGTAGAAATAAAATCTCCTTTGAGTCAAACAGGCAGGTCCGTAGAGCCATGTTCTTCAAACTTAAAAGATTGCTTTAAGATGTTTGGACTTCAATTCCCAGAATTCCCCAAGATAGGAGGTAGGGACCTCTTATCGTATGTGGTGGAAATGTATAAAAGCAAAAAAAGTACTGGTGGAAAATACAGGTTTGGATAGAAGAGATAGTTAACCAGAAAGTAGAGTTGTTTAATAATAATAATAATAATAATAATAATAATAATTAATAATAATAATAATAATAATAATAATAATAATAATAATAATAATAATAATAATAATAATAATAATAATAATAATAATAATAATAAAAATACAGTAAAGGAACAATATATTTAATGATACACATAATAACAGCTGCGAGATTGGTATATGCCCAAAACTGGAAGAATGAAGATACCCCTACAGAAAGTGAAATAATAAGGAAAATATTAGTCTGTGCAGAGATGGACAGACTAACTTTAGAAATCCAAGATAAGGGTGAGACAGAGTATTATGGAGTCTGGAGTAAAATGTATCAATGGCTAGAGTCAAGGAAAAAGAAAGAAAGGGTTGACGCTTTATAGGAATGAAAGTTAAAAGTTTTGTAAACCAAAAAGAATGGAATATAATGGACAAGTATGAGATGATACAGATGCACGAGTATAAAAGACGGTTGTAAATATGTATATAATTATAGATAAATGTAGATAAATAGAAATAATATGCAGTTAGCACTATACTAATAAGGGAAAAGGGAAATTAACTTTTATGTTTATCTCTATAATATAGCTTGTATGGCCAAAATGATGGTCAAGAAAGTCTCACTGTGTTCAATTGTTCTTAATGTTTATTCAATAAAATTTATTTTAAAAAAATTCCCAGAATTCCCCAGCCAGCCATTCTGGGAATTGAAGTCCACATGTCTTAAAACAGCCACGCTTGACAAACACGGGTGCAAGAGGATTCTGTGGTTCTTCTCTTTAAGAGTTTCCCAGAACCGAGGAAGAAGCGTGGAACGTGGCATCTGTTCAATTTGGCTAAGATTGTCATCTTTAGTGATTGAAGACACCCAACAGTCTATTCGAGTCTCAAATGATATCTGGTGCATAGATGCTGGAATTATAGCGATGGTTGCCCCCCCCCCCCCCCATTCTGCCTGGCGATCACCCAGTTGCCATCCCATAATGCCAGTCCAGCCCATGAAGCGTTTTTTTCCCTTTTCATCTGCTTTGTTCAGATAGAAATCTTCAGAAGAGATACACACACACACACATATATATATTTTAAACGAGAATTGCTAAGCTGGAATTTCCTGGGTGGCTTTCTTTGGGCGTCCTTCTCCCCCACAAACCAACTTGGTTAATCTCTGAATAGCTAAGCAGGGGTAGAGCCAAGGCCACTTAGAATTTGGGGGATGGGGTGGGCGGTGGCAAACCCTAGATGGTCATTTACACCAGGGGTCTCCAACCTTGGCAACTTTTAGCCTGGCAGACTTCAACTCACAGAATTCCCAGAATTCTGCGAATTGAAGCCTGTCAGGCTTAAAGTTACTAAGGTTGGAGACCCCTGATTTACACAATCATTTATGAAGCTGAGGAAACAAAAACTTCTACAATGCTTTCCTTGGGGTGTATAGCAAGCCATGCTTGTAGATTAAAAAAGCAGTTTGATCTCTAGTGGTTTAAGGCACCAGGCTAGAACCTGAGGAACTGTGAGTTCTAGTCCTGCCTTAGGCATGACAGTCAGCTGGGTGACTTTGGGCCAAGCATTTAGGAGGTGGTGTGTTCTAGCATTGTCTTAGACATGAAAGCCGGCTGGGTGATTTTGGGCCAATCACTAGGTGGTGGTGAGTTCTAGTTCTGCTTTAGGCATGAAAGCCAGCTGGGTGACTTTGGACCAGCCTCTCTCTCTCAGCCCGACCCACCTCACAGGGTTGTTGTGGAGAACATTGGAGGAGGAAGGTGTGTTGGATATGTTCAATGCCTTGACTTATTTGTAAAAATAATAAAGGTGGGATACGAATACATAAATACAGATCTGATGACTTTATAAACTGCTAGATCAGACTCACTCTGGTTCCAATTCTGACTCTTCATTATTTGGAAATCACCTGAAAAGGCCATAATTTAAGAAAGTAAATTATGATTCATGTCCTGGAAACTTCATCTGATTTACCTTTTGAGTTCCTGCCTGTAAAATGGGTGTAGAGCTCTTAGATGGCAATCGATTGAGGGAAGAAGAAATATTGCATTTTTGAGGCCATTTGGATCTGTACAACAAACCTTCTCTTTTGTGGACGATTTTGGCGGAGGGATGTCCGTTAAAACCCAAATGTTCATTGACTTGAAATTTAGGCTATTTGCATCAATTGCCGTGTGAATGGTTTGCATTGCTTTGCATATAATGAAGTGTGCTTGAAAGAAAATCGGCTCCGTTAAATCAAAAGTCTGGTAAATTGAATCACTGAAGCCCTGTTATTTTACAAAAGCACTGAAATGCTGCGTATGTAAAGATGACTAACATCCTAACTCTGTCCTTTAACTTTTCCCAACCGGATGTGTTCTCAGAGCATTGGCCATTACCCTCCCCCATACTTAGTGTTTGGGGAGGGGAAGCCTGTCATCTGGGAGCACGTGGACTCGATCCTGTCTAGGGCCCTATCCAACAAAATGAAATTTAATGTAGAGAAAAATAAAGTATTACACTTAGGCAAGAAAAACCAAAAGGGAGGTACTAATACCACTCTATAAAGCTGCATCCAGTTTTGGTCACCACACTATAAAAAAGACGTTGAGACTCTAGAAAGGGTGCAGAGAAGAGCAATTAGGATGATGAGGGGACTGGAGGCTAAAATATATGATGAATGCTTGCAGGAACTGGGCCTGGCTAGTCTAGGGAAGAGAAGGACCAGGGGAGACAGGAGAGCATCTTCCAACATTTGAGGGGCTGCCCCAGAGAGGAGGAGGAAGGGGTCAAGCTGTTTTCCAAAGCCAGACAAGGAATAATGGGTGGAAACTGAACAAGGAGAGATTCATCCTGGAAATAAGGATAAATTTTCTGACAGTGAAAGCAAATCAAGTTGCCTTCAGAAGTTGTGGGAAGCTTTCAAGAGGAGGCTGGGCTGCCATTATGTCAGAAATGATGTGAGGTCTCCTGCTTGGGCAGGGGGTTGGACTGGATGACCTACAAGGTCCCTTCCAACTCTGTTTAATCTGTTAAAGACGTCACATGGACTCCCTTGATATCTTTTCCATCCTGTGGCTGAGCTTCACCAGTGCCAGGAAATCATCTCTCGTCTCTTCTTGCAGGTTTGCGATGCACGCAGCCTTCTGAGTCCTGCTTGAACGGTGGAAAGTGCGAAACCTATCAAAATGGAACAGGAGCTTGTCTGTGAGTACTAGCTTGTTTTTTAAATAAGCGTGGGGAGTGAAAGCATGCAAAAGTTTTCAACCCTGAGATAGGGTTCTTTCTTTTCTTTTTTTTAGCATTACAAGCTTGGGACAAAACATGGGCTTTCTAAAAGGTTTGGGGGTTTTTTTTTCTGAAAGGAAAACAACGTGGGCCTTTTGAATTTTGTCTCGACTGAAGGAGGGTATTCTTATTTGGCGTGGATCTACTTTTTTCTGGGCTTGAAAATACATTGGTGTTTTTTTTTTGTTTTGTTTTTTGCCAATCTCTAGCAAGAACGAAGACGCAGGTAGTTTGTGGGGATAGAAGGAAAGTCACTTCATGTCTCAGAGGAAAAAAACTGGGAGTTGGCAAAAGCTTTGATATCTTTCCTTCTTCTGAACAAAGATTAGATATAGAGACTCTGGAAACAGTCCAGAGAAGAGCAACAAACATGATTAGGGGGCTGGAGTTGAAGGCCTGTGAAAAACAGTTGCAAGAATTGGATTTCCCTGGTAAAAAGACGGACTAGGGGAGACATGATATTTCAGTATTTCAGTATTTGAAGGGGCTGCCACAAAGAAGAGTTGGGGGTCAATTTGTCCTCCAAAGCACCAAAGGTGAGGACAAGAAACAGCGGATGGAAACTAATCAAGGAGAGAAGCAACCTGGAATCAAAGAGACGCTTCCTAACCGTGGGGACAATTAACCAGTGGAACAGCTTGCCACCAGAAGTTGTGGGTGCTTCAACACTGGAGGCTTTTAAGAAGAGCCACAACCGACCTTGTTTAGGCATGTGGACCTAAGCAAGCCACTTGTCCGGAGTGGTATAGGGTCTCCATCTTGAGTAGGGGTGGGTGGGCTAGAAGACCTCCAAGGTCCCCTCCAATTCTGTTATTCTGTTAAAATGGGCCTTGGGATAGAAGTGACCCAGGCTCTCCTTTCTGTCTGTGGGGAGACTGGAGAAGTCTAGGTTTGGAAGGCCGGATGGAAGGAAGGGGTTGTTCGAAAGAACATGGAGACAGTTTTATAGGGCGGTGCTGCATTGGGCGTGGGGGGGGGGGTTTCTCCTCCATTTTACGAGGGAGAGATAACAGCAACTGAGAACTTGCATGTGGCCTGAACAAGCTCCCTTATGGTCCTTCTAACAAATGCTGGTTTGCCAAAGGAGGACGTGGAAGGTTGTGAGGTTCTGCTGTTGATTAGATCACTTGTTGACGAATCCCCTGGAATATTATCCCCATGGACCAGAATGGCTCCTGAATTTGTTCCTTCCAGACACAACAGGATTGCATCTCCTCAGCCTAAGGAATATGAGTGCTCTTACACCGCAGCTAGAGAGCCTCGGGCCAGGGAAGGCTGTCCCAATCCTACCTATAGATCATGGTGCATTCAAGGAACATGGTAGAATAGGGTGCAGAATCTGGAAGCAGCAGAATTTGGTGCCCTGGGGGGATTTTGCAAGGTGTTGCTTTCCTAACTGACTCCACAATGCAGGGGTCCCCAAACTTTTCGAGTTGAAATCCACAAGTCTTAAAGCTGCCACGTTTGGAGACCTCCTGCCATAATGGGTGCCAGCTGCTCTCGGGGTCAGAAACCAACACTGTCCAAATGGATGGATAAAAAAATAATCAGCTTGCTCTTTGTCCGTTTGACTTAGAAGAAGTATCCAAGCAGCCTGCCCAGTTCCAAACTGGACAAGTATGTTTGGAAAATAGAAGTTCAGCAGAAGTTAACTAAATCGGAATCAAATTGAACCGAACCAAAGAATCGGTGGGCATTACGGCTAAGCGGCGAAATACGACCAGAGAAAGGCCTGGTCTGAAGGCTGTTCTCAATCATGCAAAAACCCATTGTGTGTGACTTACCTACTTATCTCACAGTGTGGTTGTTACAGGGGGAAAATAGGAGCAGGGAGCCGTGGTTATAGCAGGTTGTGCCAGAATGTGGGAGACTTCAACAATTCAGTTTCATTTCTTGAACGCAAGAAGAAAACATTTTAATATTTGTGATTCACGTTTACCTTTTGTCCTTCCTTTTGCGTCTTCTCTTGAATGATTCTATTCCAGAATTTCTTTGGTATTAAGTGCAACTCTTGGTTCCGCAGCGAGTTGTCTTGTGGCCCGTTTGGGTCCTGCGAATTGTCACAACCCCTGTTGTGCTCTTAAGGAAAAGGCGGGAAGAAGTATGTGAATCAAATTGGTTCTTGGAGTATGGAGGTTTTGCCCTCGAGAAAGCTGGCTTGCGGTGAGGCAGTGGCCTTTCTGAAACCAACGGTGTGTGGGGAGGGAGTGAAAGGGGGGGGGGAGAGGCAGCCCCCCTGTTCTTTTATCCCCCCCCTTTAATGCTTTGCGAGTTTGCTTAGGAGAGAGTCAGAGAGCCCCCCCTTCAGCAAATTAATCAGCATGAGAGCAATTTAACAGACAATTTAACTCGGCTACTTAGTGAGATGCCGATGAATGCATGCCACAACATACATACATATATACGTACACACACACATGCACACACAGACACGCCACACATTCCTATAAAAATGCCCGTTTGGATTTATTTATTTTTGGCTCCTAGAAGCCAACCTTACCCCGGACTCTCTAAAACCTGTTTGCAAAGAATGACAGCTGGGATTCGGTCAAAATTCAGCAGCTATTGTTGAGACGGGGGAAACAAATGCTTTTGTGGCTAATCTCGGGAGGGTTCCCAGAATGCCTGATTCACTCTCACCCCACAAACCTCCCCCCCCCATTTATTTCCTCCCCCCCCTTCTCCCCAATCTTCTGGTCATTCTTCTTCTGCCTCAAAGACTCGTTTGTCTCCCCGATTTACATGGGGCGGACAGATGGAATTGAATGGGGCCAGGACAGACAGGGCTGTTCTCTGCAAGGGAGGGGTTTTCTTTTTTCTTTTCTTTCTTTTCTTTTTGCTGTTGCTACCTCAACTGCCTCTGCTCCCCCCCCCCCCCCCCCCCCCCCTCCCCCCCGCCCCCTCCCCCCCCTCCCACGCCTCCGATCTTCCCCGCATAAATCACAAGTTTTGTTCGCCCCCTGGCCGGAGGCGTTGGCATCAGCCGTCTCTACTGGTGCCATCCCACGCGTGCTGGTAAGGGTGAGTTACAGCTGGAAGGCTTCTCTTGTGCTGGAGGAGAGGCAACCCCCTGGCTGTTTGGCGTTGACTTAGGCCGGGATTCTCCACTTTGGCAACTTGGAGATGTCTGGACTTCAAACAACAGGATTCCCCAGCCCAGCCAGCATCTTGCTAAAGTTTGAGAAACACAAGCTTAGGGAACAATGTCAAGCTTTTAAATATGGCTCGGAGGAAATCAAGTGGAATATAAGGCGTGAACCAGATTTAAAATTAGCAAGTGTTTGTGATGCAAAGATTTCAATTGGCTAAATGCTATATTTTTTTAAAAAAATGAAGCTCAGTTCCATCTCTGTGCTGCTGCCGTTTCTTCTTCTTCTTCTTCTTCTTCTTCTTCCTCCTCCTCCCCTTCTCCTCCTCCTCCTCTTCTCCTCCTCCAACCCCCCTCCTCCTCCTCCTCTTTACTTCTGAACGCTGTTCTCAGCTCAGAAAAGCTTATAAAAATAATTTCATGGGGGGGGGGGGACACGCTAGGGAGGGAGAGAGAGAGAGAGAAAGAGTCAGTCTGGTGTTGGGTTAAAAGATTGGATTAAAGTGCAGAGATGGAGTTTCAACTCTACAGGCAGAGCCTCCTACTTACAAGTGGGAGGAGAACTTCCATTCCTAAGCCATTAAGTGAGAGGCGCCCAATATTAGCACCTTATTTGCTATAATAAATTAGTTTAGTTTACTTTATTGTCATTGCACCTCGTACAACGAAATTAAGTACCATCTTCAGGGTATATTATTTGACTTTGCACGGAGTCACCAACTTTTCCTCCTTTCCCTCCGACCTACCTACAGGATTGTTGGGATAAAACAAGAGGTTGCGATGTGGTGCAGACTTCACATCTCCTGTTAACTCATCCCTCTGGAGGAAAGAGGAGATGTGAAGTGAATGGGTTAAATTGATGCCAAGTCCCTGGAGGGCCTGGGGTAAAAGTTGGCCATGTGCTGTCACTTCTAGCCTAAAAAAAGATGACAAGAGCTTCTATCACAGAGGCTGGTTTCCCGCCTTGGTTGGGGCAAAAGGGAGCGACTGCCAAGCATGGATCTGACCCACATCACATAATGCTGCCTGCATGACATCATTCTCGCACAGATTTCTGGCCCTGCTCAGGCTTTGGAGCTCACAGCCAAGCGCCAGCATTTTATATTGGATATGATATAATTAAAATTAACACAGGGTGTGGGAAAAGTTGGTTTTCAGGCCACCAGCCCACCCCCCCTCCCCCCCCCCCCCGTCGCTGCGGGTGGCTCCCAGCCTTCTGCCAAGTGTGGTTTTTGCGGTGACGAATGCAAACTACAGCTTTGCAAAAGTTTCCCCCTCTTCTCTCTCTCTCTCCATCTCTCTCTCTCTTTCCATCTCTGTTCCCAGATCAGATGAAAAGGTTTCTCCGGGATCGCGTCTCCATACAAGGAGAAATACTAATTAAACCTTGGCAGGGATGCCTTTTGGGGGTTGCCCTCCCCTCCACGCGGATGTAAAGGGGCTGATTTATTTGATTTTTCTAGGACCGCTGCAGACACACATGATCTGATGCCACTTTCCCAGGGAATGCTCCTATTTGCCCAGTTAGCCAGCTGCTGGTGCTGCTGGGAGCAGATTCTTGCTTTTCCAGGGTCTACCTTTAGCAAATCTGCCGGGTCAGTACCTATAGGAGTCTTGGTGGCGCAGTGGTTAGAGTGCAGTTCTGCAAACTGCTCCTACTGCAGTTTGGCAGATCGAATCCCGCCAGGCTCCAGGTTGACTCAGCCTTCCATCCTTCCGAGGTGGGTAAAATGAGGACCCAGATGACCCAGAGGCTGACTCTGTAAACCGCTTGGTTTCTTTGCTCTGGCCTTGACCTAAAGCCGCTTCTCTCTCCTTTGTGCTGTCTGTAGCCCCTTCTACATTGAATCCTGCATCCAGTTTTAGTCACCACACTATAAAAAAAAAGAGGTTGAGACTCTAGAAAGAGTGCAGAGAAGAGCAACCAGGATGATGAGGGGATTGGAGGCTCAAACATACGATGAACGGTTGCAGGAACCGGGCATGGCTAGTCTAGAGAAGAGAAGGACAAGGAGAGATTCTGTTAATCTACACGCAGAATTTAGCATCCATCGTTATATCAAGCTGATACAGATACAGATTAAAAGAATTGGAAGGGACCTTGGAGGTCATCTAGTCTAAGCCCCTGCCCAAGCAGACTCTGCACCATTTCTGACAAATGGCAGTCCAGTCTCTTCTTGAAAGCTTCCAGTGATGAAGCTCCCACAACTTCTGAAAGCAACTTCTCTTCCATGGGTTGATTGTTCTCACTGTCAGAACATTTCTCCTTAGTTCTAAGTTGAATCTCCTTGTTCAGTTTCCATCCATTGCAGCCCCTCAAATACTGGAAGGCTGCTCTCCTGTCTCCCCTGGTCCTTCTCTTCATTAGATTATCCAGGCCCATTTCCTGCAACTGTTCATTGTATGTTTTAGCTTCCATTAACCTAATCATCCTGGTTGCTCTTCTCTGCATTCTTTCTAGAGTCTCAACCTCTTTTTTATAGTGTGGTGACCAAAACTGGATACAGTATTCAGTATAGAAGGGACTACAGACAGCACAGCAGAGAGAGAGAAGCTGCTTTGGGTCAAGGCCAGAGCAAAACTGGATGCAGTAAGCTACGTGTGGTCTTACTAAGCTGTTCGAATCTTGCTCGGGTCACAAATGCTAGGACCAAGTCACAAGTCGCCTTTTTTTCAGCACCATTGTATCGTCCAGGGGTTGTTAAATGACCACTTGCACAGCCCATTCTTGGACGAGGTTCGTCTCCGGCAATGTGAGTCTGTTCGAGCCCCCCCCCACCCGGAAGCTGTTTTTGCTCATCTCTTTCCCCCTCTCCTGCGCTCTTATCCGAAGAGAGGCCGTGCAGAAGGAAGGACCCAGAAAAGGAACTCGAGTTGAAAGTTTCTTGTCCTGGAATCCGTCAGGTCAGAAGCGCGCCAGAGTTCCATTCCCAAGCTTTCGGAGCCCCGCGGTTATTCAACTCCAGAATCCATTGTTAAAGCTACTTTAAGGAACGGAAGTCTTTCAGCTCCAAAGGTTTTCCGCCGTCTTTAACCTGTCCTGACTTCCGTGGAAATGCTTGTAATCATAATAATAAACGGGGAGGGGGGAGGAGGGAAGAGGAATAGGGACTCGCAGTGGGCAGGAAATGGGTGCGGTGTGGAAATGGCCTGAGGAAGCAAGAATAGTTCGCTTGGGATCCTGCCATGTTGTGTCCGTCCTGGCAGCACTAGCTGGGAAAGAACGAACAATTTTAATTTAGGCGCGAGGCGGAGGGAGGCCGATCCCTTCATTTTCTTTAACCTTTAGAGGGTCTGAGCCTCGTGAGAATGGCCAGATGGTTTCTTCAGAGCGGAGACTTTCCCCAGTTGAGTTTCCTCTTCTTAGGGAGAGCAAGAGAAATGGAGCAAACCCCCAATCGGATGCAGCAGGGCTTGTCCGCACACAAGGCAAGATGGCGGCTGTGATGATGTGGTTGGAAGTTAGGTGTGTTTCACGACAAGGGCTCTCCAACCTTGGCCACTTGACGACTGGTGGACTTTAACTCCCAGAATTCCTCAGCCAGCGAATGCTGGCTGAGGAATTCTGGGAGTTGAAGTCCAC
>NW_020717334.1:5612-61446 GCF_900518725.1 Notechis scutatus
GGACAAAGGGCCAGGATGGTAGAAAGGGCGGGAAAGAGGAGCGCATGAGAGGGGGAAGGGAGAGGGCGGGGATGATGGGCTTGGGAATAGGGGGAAAAATCCCTTCTCCATGGCTCCCTGTCAGACAAAGGCTTCCACGTCTGTGGTTCTTTGCCCTCTTATATGAACCAAAATCCTCTCCTGGGGCAGCCGGGAAAGGAGCTGGGTGAGCCAAGGATTTTCGTGCCTTTTTCGCCACGTCTGGTGATCCGGAGGCTCCTTTTGTGGGCGTCTCGTCCTAAAGTCGCGGCTTCCCAGGGTTCCCCTCAGAAAGGCCCTTCACTCCATCGCCCGATCCGCTCCAGCCCCTCTTTCCCCTCCGGCCGGCTCTCGACGGGGAGGCCGCATTCCGGGTGTCCTCCGCCGCCTCTGCCAACTGCCGCGGCCATCCGGGCTTCTGAGGCGAGAGCCAAAGTTTCTTCTGCCCTCCAAGCCCAGCCAGGCGCCGCTTTGCTCCAGATCTGCCCTTTTACACGGGCGAAATTTCTGCCAACATTTTACTTCATATATATATGTGTTCCGAGCAAGAGAGACACGTATTTCAAAGAAAGAAATGGCTTTTTTTTATCTCCCGAAGGGAAGCGGCGCCTCTCCCTGGCTTAGCTGAGGTTTTTCCAGGGCTTCCCTTCGGATTGGGGGGGGGTGTCTGTGGGTGACCCCCAGCTTCTCGCTGGCTGCGGGGATACCAACCCCCATCATCCAGTGCGGCAGCTCTTCCTATGGCAGAATAGAGAGAGGGAGGGAGGTGTGTGTCTGTCTGTCCAGGCCAGATGCTTCAAGCCCCAGTGGAGGAACGGTGTGTGTGTGTGTGTGAGGGAAACGTTTTTCTCCGCCTTTTCAGCTGGGCGGGGCCAGAACGAGCTGAAGGACCAATGGGAATTCTTTCTGCTGCAGCATCATCGGTCTCTGGGCAAAGTCCTTTGTGACCTGAAGGAGGAGGAGGAGGGCATTGGGGGGGCAGAGAGCGAAAGTGAATGGGGGAGGGGGGTTCCCTTCAGTCTTGGGGGGCTGAAACTAAAGGGGGTTCAGGGCAGGCCCTGCGGGGACCCTCCATTTTCTTTGTTCTCTTCATGATTCTCAGCTAGACTTTCCTCTGTGGGCATGGAGGGGTGGATTAGATGTCCGTTTGGGTTCCCAAACTGCCACCGAGGGCCTCCCTGCAGCCCCATCCTGGCAGCCAAAACAGGGCACCCGGAGGCCGGCCGCATCCCGCCGAATGAAACCCTGTCCTGTGGATCCCGAAGCTGCTTGAGCGGAGAGACGATGAGGACGAGAAGAACGCGGGGCTGGTTGGTTGGGGGGGAGGGGGAATCCTGGTGGCTCCTGCTTGGCTGCCTCTGCTGAAGCACGAATTGTGCTCTCTCTCTCTCTCTCTCTCTCACACACACACACACACCAGAGTTTGGAGAGCCTCCCCCCCTCCATCTCTCTCCCTCCCTCCTCTGTCCCTTCCTCCCTCTCTTCCTCCCTCTCACTTTTTCTCTCTTCCTCCCTCCCTCTCCCTCTCTTCCCCTCTCTCCCTCTCTTCCCCTCTCTCCCTCCCTACTCTTTCTTTCTCCCTCCCTCTCTCCCTCCCTCTCCCTCCCTCTCCCTCCCTCTCTCTCTCCCTCCCCCCTCTTTCTCTCTCTGCCTCGCTGTGATAGCAGTTGCGCTTCATTACCTGGCTGGTGGGGTGCTCTAAACCAGTGTGGGGTGTGGGGGGGGCAGCTCTGCAGGTCACCACCTTGCTTCGTGGCTGCCATATCAGTGTGTTGCTCAGTCTCCTGCCAGGTTACAGTGGCAAGCAAGGAGAAGAAGTGCCGAAGAACAGAGAAGATCGAAGTGAGGCCGGGGTGTGTGGGGAGGACAAAGCAAGGCAGGGGATGCGGAGCTGCCCCACCCACCACCTTAAGCCAGGCCACCCATGCCAAACCCTCAAACCCCCCCCCATCCCTTCACTAACATGCTTTCCAGCTCCGTTCTCCATCACAGCGTGCAAGGCAACTAAAGTCATCTGTGGGACTACGATAAAAAAGATAGTTCAGACCTTCCAACTGCTCACGAAAAAAAAAATCTCACGAGGTTGAAAGGTCTGAACTAACTTTTTACTAACTTCTCCCACAGACTCCTTTGGTTGCCCTGCACACGGTGATGGAGAACTGAGTTTGTATGCGCACACACATGCGAGATGGCGTGGGCCGAACTGAAGTGAGGCGGGCCATACCCTTACAGTTCCCTGGATGGCCACACGGGCCTTGGCACATGGAGAGAAGCCCTTCCGCTACCCCAAGTGTGGGAAGCATTTCAACCGAAGCACCAACCTGACCAGAGGAAGCACACAGGTAAGAAGCCCTTCCGGTGCCCTGTCTGCAGTAAGAGCTTCAACCTCCACCAGCTCATCCACTCCAAGGACAAACCCCACAAGTGCCCAACCTGTGGCAAGACTCATCCGACACTCACAGCTGACCTCCCACAAGGGAATCCACATGAGCGAGAGGCCCTTCTGCTACCCTGAGTGCGGGAAGAGCTTTCACCACAGCTCCAACCTCATATTCCACTGGAGGATCCACACAGGGGAGAAGCCCCACAGCTTCCCCAAATGCGGAAAGAGCTTTTACGACAAGCAGCACCTTCTGCGGCACCAGAGGAGGCATACGGCGGAGAAGCCCTTCTCTTGCACCAAGTGTAACAAGACCTTCAGCCAGAAGAGGAACCGGGTGAGACACCAAAAGCTCCATGGAGGACCAACATTGCCTCCATCCTCACAGTGGACAAAGAGGTTCCATAACGAGCAGCAGCCTAAGAGGCATCTGGCTGCTCACAGGGAGGAACGAGGACCCTTCATGTCCTGGAGTATTGAGGTTGCATCTGATGGAGTCCCGGTCCTGCTTCCCTACCGAGAATTCCCACATGGAGATCAGTCTGTCATAATTTCTCAGATTGAGTAACCAGATATTATTGCTCCATTAGTCTTTGATATAACTTCTTTTTAAAAATCTCTTGCCAGATTGAGCAGGGGTTGGGCAAGAAGACTTCCTATGTCCCTTCCAGCTCTATTCTGATTGATTGATTGATCAGTTTTTGCCTTAATTCTGTGTTTATGGTCCTGGCACATTTGGCTGACAGCAGTGCTGAGCATGGTTCTGCTGGCAACCCAGATGGAGACGTAAGAAGATTCATGATACAGAGATCAAGAACTTTCCTATGTTTAAATTCTTTCGCACTCCATATCTGTATCACTCAGGGTGGTGTACAACACAATTGGTATCAATGCAATTATAAATTCTAGAAAGGTGAAAAATGCAGACTTTTTAAAAAATTGTGAAACAGCCAAAGGAAGACACAAAATCTTCTCAAAGGCATGTTGACAAGAGGTTGTGCAATTAGGCACAACTCACTTAATGACTGTCTTGCTTAGCATTGGAAATTCTGCACTCTATCATGGCCGTAAGTCGAGGTCCACCTGTACTGTGCTACTGTCCTGCACAGAGATGTGACCTCCATTAGCACAGTACAGGTGGACCTCGACTTAACGGCCATGACTGAGTCCAGAATTTCCGTTGCTAAGTAGATCAGTGAAGCCTCCAGTTGAAGGGAAAGGAAATTGCAAAGCTGGGAGGTTGAAACCTTCCCGATAACCATCTCATTCTGCAGGGGTCACACGAACTCCCCGGGGAAGTGCAAATGCAGAGAAAATATTTTGCTTCTCCAGAGTAGATCGCCATTTTCCGTTTGTGAGCAAAACGGGCCGGTGTCTCTCCCACAATGTGACTTATGCAGATATTCCTTGAGACAGCACACTACGTGGATCCTGACAAGACGGTCTCCATGCAAGGGTTGGCATTCTGTCGAGCTTCTCATCTTGGGAGACTAGGTGCCAAACCCAGAGTCACCCCAAGGAAACAGGCCAGCAGTTTGGAGATGGGGTCAAGCTGGCCACACCCAGCCTGTCAGTCAGTCGCACCCTCCTGGTCCCCCTCTCCCCCAGGTCAATCACAGAAATTGAGTCTGACAGATGCTGCCATCCTCAGGTAGTGATTGGGTCGGGGAACTGCCAATCAGCATAGCACAATGAGGCCCCCCTTCTGCTTATATATCCTGGTGCCAGGCATGGTTACTATTAGAGGGTGTGGGGAGGCGAGGCAGGAAGGTTGGGTGGGGTAAAGGGGTAGGAATTAACAGATAAAGGATTATTATTCTTATTAGAGGGCATCCCTGTCAAATAATGAGATAAAGGCTAATTTGATTCCTGGCTCAGAGCTTAACTTGGCTATTCCCCACCTTCTACCTCTTTGGCCTGCTTCAAGCTGATAAGACCTCATTTAACCAACTTTAAAGTTACCTCCTATGCTGTGTATGTACTGTAATGCCATATCTGACCTCTATAAGGTTGCCTGCTTTTTGTTTTTACCTCAGGTTACCTCAGAATAGAATAGAATAGAATAGAATAGAATAGAATAGAATAGATTACCTCAGGCGGTGATTTGAGAAGGGGAGGCAGGATAATACTAAATTCTTTCCTGAGGTAAAATTGGCCCGAAACTTTACCTAGGCGCCCAGAAGTGCGGAAGAAGAAACGGGCGGGAAGGGGACGGACGCCCCGTGAGGAGAATCGCCTGAACCGAGTCGGGATGAGGGACAAACCACCGGGGCGGGGGGAAGGCTATTTATTTCAGATTTTAATCGGTTTCTCAGGCTGGGCAGATGAAAGCAGGCCGTTTGGATCGCTATTTCGACCGCCGAGAGGTGTAGTAGAAGGTTCCTGCGTAGCCTTCATTACGGGAACGGCGGCGCCGTGAAGCAGCACCACGGGAGGCTTTTATTCGCGTGTCGGCGCGCAGAAGACTCGGGAGGCGGGGCGAGAGGCCCTCGGTAGGCTGACGGGGGAATTCTGGGAGTTGAAGTCTCGGAAAGCGGCTTTTGGGGGGGCGGGGCGGAAGGCAAAAGGCTGCGCGCGGGATCGGCGGAGGGGCGGGGCAACCGCTTCCGTCGCCAAGCAGGGTCGCCGTGCGCGCTCCTGCGGCCGGAGCGGTGTCGGGGGAGGTGGGGGGAGCGCGCAGCAGCGGCGGCGATGGCGGTTCCGGGGGTCGCGGCGGCGGCGGAGGCGGAGGTTTCCCCGGAGCGGCTGGCCGAGGTGGAGGCTCTGCTGGCGGAGCGGGTGTCGGAGCAGGTGCGGGCGCGTTGGCGCTGGGAGGTCAACCTGGGCCAGCCGAACCTGCAGCGGTTCCGGGCGCAGCTGAGTGAGGCTCGCCGAGGCAGGGACTCCCTGCTGGCCCGGGACGCTGCGCTCTCGGAGGCGGAGCAGCAGCGGCTCCAGGGTTTCCTGAGACTGGAGATGGCGCTGCTCCGCTGGTTCCAGGCGCACGGAGAGCGCGCGGCGGCCCGGCGGAGAAAGCCCGGCGGTGTTACGAGTGGAGTGGCCGCGCCTCCCGCGGGCGGCGGGGGATCTGCGGCGCCGCCCGCCCTGGCCAAGGAGGAGAAGGAGGCGCCGAGCGAGGACAAAGAGCCGCCGGTACCGGCCGAGCCAGCAGCCGCACCCACCACTTCAGTGGAGAAGGTGGCGGCTGTGCGGGAGGCACTCCTGGGCGTGGTGGCGGAGCTGGAGGCGGCCGAAGGCTGGGGGCGGCCGGTGCGCGCCGCGCGGAAGCTGGAAGGGGCCCTGGCGACGTTCCTGGACGACCATCTGTGGGAGAGCCTACGGGATTTGGGCCGGGCGGTGCGGAAGGAAGGGCGCGCCCGGGCTCGGCAGCTGCTGGCCCTGCGGGAGGCGCTGGAGGAAGAAGGCTGGGCCGAGAGCGCCGAGGCCCTGCCGAGGGAGCTGGAGGGGCTGCGCACCGGCCTGCAGGAGGCGTCGCTGGAAGGGCTGCAGCCGATGCTAGAAAAGGCCGAGGCACTGCTGCGGAAGACGGACTGCTGGGAGGTGGCCTGCCTGGAGAAGGGCTTGTGGGCAGGCCGTCTGGAGGAGGCTGAGACTGCCCGGAGAGAAGCCGAAGCCTTTCGCAGGACCCTCCGGCAGGTGCCCCTGGGGCAGGGGGAGGCAGCCCTGAAAAGAGCTGCCCAGGAGGCACCTGTGAAGGAGGCGCATGTCCTGTGGCAGAAAGCGGCGGCCCTGGAGACGCAGGCTCTGGCCTTCTGGTCAGACACGCTGACGCAGGCGGAGGAGCTGCTGGCCCAGGTGGACTCCCTGAGGAGCGCCCTACAGAACTCCTCCCTGAAGGAAGCCCTCTGGGAGAAGGTGGAGGAGCTGCGGGACGCCTTGCGGGAAACCACCAGGGAGAAGGTCGGCCTCCTGCCCTTGGATATATGGAGCAAGAGCCCGCGGGAGATGTGCAGCCGCCTCTATCAGCTCTGCCAGGATTGGCTGCAGCCAGAGAAGAAGACCAAGGCACAGATGCTGGACCTGGTGATCCTGGAGCAGCTGCTGGCTGTGCTTCCTGCAGAGATGGCCAGCTGGGTGCAGGAGTGTGGAGCGGAGACCAGCGCCCAGGCGGTGGCCTTGGCCGAAGGCTTCCTGTTGAGCCAGGCAGAGAAGCAGCAGCTGGAAGAGCTGAAGGTGAGAGAACACCCTCTCTGAAGCTCTGCATTAATCGAGAATATCTTTGAATTGAGCATTTTCTCCATTTTCCCACCAGAATACGTATTTGGGGCACTTGCTCCATTGTTCCATCTGCATCAGCAAATTTGAGAGGTTTTATCTAAACCTTCATTTCTCTTTTCCATCTCCAGGTACGTCAGATGCAGCAGCCCTTTCTGGAAGCCATCCCGAGGCATCCTAAAGGGAGCAAGGATCTGTCAGATGCCTCTCAAGAGCTGCCTTTCAGGGGGATCCCCCAAGAAGATCCAGGTTGGGACACTTCAGGAGGTAAAGGGAGCCTTTGAAAGGGACCTGACATTCTCAAGAAATGTCTCAATGCTCTGATATAGTCTTGAGTTCTTCACGTAATATTTGAAATTCTGCTTTAGCTCAATGAAAGTCCCATGCAGGAAATCAAATTATGCCTTTGCTGTTTCTAGGATCGTCACCTTTTCCTGGTGGAACTGAAAGAATGGCTGAACCTCCAGTTCAGGTAGGAGAGAAACATTTAGGGGATCACTTGGGGTCCCCTTTCCCCCTGGGACTCAACAGCATTACTGCTCTTTAAGCAGCCTGAAATGGAATGTGGCAGAACTAATTAGGAGATCCCTTTCAAGTCATGCTTGCTCTTATCAACTGGCACAGGGACCCAAGAGTGGTATCCAACCCTGGGGGTGGTTGGTGGCTGAAGGATGTTCCCTCCCTCTTTTTAACTCTTTGATCTTGTCTTTTATGTATGGATTGCATAGTTTATCTGTAAACTGTCCAGAGTCCCTTTAATAGTAAATATTTATAATTTGGGTTAATAAATCATACCAGACAAACAATCAGAAAACAATACTGTAATTCAGGAGCTCTCAAGAGGAAACCATCCCCCTCCACCATCCAACACTGGCCAGGCAAGGTACTGTATAAAAACAGAGAGAAAACATCACTCACTTGTGTTGATAATGTTGTCTAGCCAGGTAATGAAATGACTGCTAGCAAACGGCTCGGCTCAGCACTGAGCTACATATATTCTTTTTTCTTAGACTACTATCCATGCCCAATCTTTGCTTGGGGAATTTGTTGAACAAAGGGTATGAGATACAAAGCCTTCCTGGATGACTAATGAAGAAAAGTTTTTTTCCCCCCTTCATATTCCAGGGTCTTGTATCCTTTGAGGAGGTGGCTGTGTGTTTCTCCAAGGAAGAGTGGACTCAGCTGAATCCCCACCAAAAAGCCCTCCATGGGGAAGTCATGAGGGAGAACCTCAGGAATGTGGCCTCCCTGGGTAAGGGCACAGGCATGTAGAAAAGGCATTTTGTGGAACCAGCTCTCTGGCCTAAAGCCAACCACACCAGAGGTGGTATTCAGCAGGTTCTGACCAGTTCTGGAGAACCGGTAGCGGAAATTTTGAGTAGTTTGAAGAACCGGCCAATCTCACCTCTGACTGGCCCCTCCCCCACCTATTCTCTGCCTCCCGAGTCCCACCTGATTGGTTGGGTCTTCTTTTGTTGCCCTGCACAGAAGAATGGAGCTGGAAAGCAGGTTAGTGGGGTGGGGAGGGAATGGGATTTTACAGTATCCTTCCCCTGCCATGCCCACAGAACCGGTAGTAAAAAAAATTGAATCCCACCACTGAACCACACCTTATATCTGGGAGAAGGAGAAGACCCATTCTACAAAAAATCTTCTTTACTGGTTCCAAGACACCTTACACTGAAGCATACAGTGATTGAGGGACAGTGCTGGAGGCAGAGGTGGGCTTTTAAAGGGGAGGGACTGCAGCCTCCCTTTGTTGACTAATTAAAACTGACTCTTGTGATTGGACAGAGCAAACTGGATACAGCAAATCATATGCCTAGTGAAGTCAGGCATAACTATGAGGTTATGGGGCTGGACATAGTTTTTTAATAGATCAAAGAAATACTTTTTTGTAGGACAACATGTCCTACATTTGTATATAAACAGTCCCATTCAAGTCAAAAATTGATTTCCCCCACAACTGAAAAACCAGTAGGCCAGGGATGAGGAACCTTTTATGGCTCACTCAAGAATTCTGGGAGTTGAAGTCCATAAGTGATAAAAACCAAGATTCCCTACCCCTGTCCTAGGGGGTTACTATCTTCTGCTGTGCAGAGCTCTACCTGCTTCTCAGGATCTTTTCTTGACTGATAAAAACATTACTTGGCCTTCTTGGCGTTTTATGGCTGAGCTGAGAGTTTTAGTTTTCCTGGGAAAGTGTTTTTTTGTAATGAAAGTAAAACCCAGATTGACACCACATATTGAGCAGTGCTTTGTCCTGGAAACATATATTGAGTGAGGACTTCAGATTTTTTCCCATCTGAAACAAGAAGAGAATGTGTGGGAAAAGATATCTAGTGCAGAATAAAGAAAAAAATCATTGATAGCAAGAGGCAAATATACTAACCCAACGTGCAGAATTGTTTTAGATAAATGGCTTTTAAAATTGTTTCTACTACCCATGAAATTTAAATTTCCATCCCGTGCAAATTTATACCAATAAAATTGATAGGAACCTGCATCAGGTCTCTAAATTTAATAAGCTTTATGTCAGATTGTTTTACGTAGGTCAGAATAGCCTATAAGAATATTACCGAGATTTTGGGGATTTGCAGGATTGGGATTCTCAATCATGTCACATGTTCTTGGTAATTTTATCCCCTTTCTGTTAGTTTAAACCCACACTTTTTTTCTTTCTCTCTGAAGATACTGTTGGGCAAGAGAACATGTGCTGTAGGCAAATACTAGAAGCTCTCAGACGCAAAGAAGGAAGAGACCAAACGGAATTAAAAAGTTATGAGAGAAACCAGTCAAAGGATGGAAGCAGAAAGTTTTCTGCTCTTCAGTGTGATGAAATTCAAGACAGAGCAGCCCTGCACCTTTCCAAAGGAAAAAGGACTAAGTGTTTTGGGAAAAGTGTGAAAACATTCAGAGAAAAATCAGATTTAAATGAACATGATCAAATCCACACTAAAGAAGAAGAGGATCAGAACAGGGAAGATGAAAAAAGTTACAGCTGGACGTTCATTCTTTCGTTACGTGATAGAATCAACATGGGGGAGAAACCCTACAAATGCAGAGAGTGTGGGAAGAACTTCAGGAGCAGCAGCCAGGTTACTTCCCACAGGAGGATCCACACAGGGGAGAAACCCTATAAGTGCCTGGAATGTGGGAAGAGTTTCAGCTGGAGCAATGATCTGACTTACCATAAAAGGATCCACACGGGGGAAAAACTTTATAAGTGTTCCGAGTGTGGGAGGAGCTTTAGGAGGAACAGTCAGCTTGCTTACCATAAAAGACTCCATGCAGGAGAAAAACCGTACAAATGCATGGAGTGTGGAAAGAACTTCCTCTGGAGCTATCAGCTTACTTCCCACAAAATGGTCCACACAGGAGAGAAACCCTATCAATGCCCGGAGTGTGGGAAGAGCTTCAGGAGGAGCAGTGAACTGACTTCCCACAGAAGGATCCACACTGGGGAGAGGCCTTATAAATGCATGGAGTGTGGGAGGGGTTTCAGGGGAAGCAGTGAACTGACCTCCCACAGGAGGGTCCACACAGGAGAAAAACCTTATAAATGCATAGAATGTGGGAGGACCTTCAGGAGGAACAGCCAACTTGCTTATCATAAAAGACTCCACTCGGGAGAGAAACCGTACAGATGTATGGAGTGTGGGAAGAACTTCTTCTGGAGCTATCAGCTCGCTTCCCATAAAACAATCCACACGGGAGATAAACCACATAAATGCATAGAGTGTGGGAAGAGCTTCAGAGGCAGCCGTGAGCTTTCTTCCCATAAACGGATCCACACACTAGAAGAATTACACAAATGCTTGGAATGTGGAAAGGCCTTCAGGAGCAGCACTGAGCTCACATCCCATAGGAATATCCACCCAAGGGAGAGACCATACATATGTACAGAATGCGGAAAATGCTTCCCTTGGAGTACTCAGCTTACTTCCCACAAAAGGATTCATTCCGGTGAGAATCCATATCAATGCGTAGAGTGTGGGGAAAGTTTCGGGGAAAGTAGTGAACTTACTTCCCATAAAACAATCCACTTAGGCGAGAGACCATATAAATGTATGAAATGTGGAAAGAGCTTCAGAAGGAACAGCCAGCTTACCTGCCATAAGAGAATCCACACAGGAGAAAAGCCGTTTAAGTGTGCAGAGTGCGGGAAAAGCTTCCGTCAAAGCAGCCACCTCATTTCCCATAAAACCATCCATACAGGAGAGAAACCCTACCAATGCACGGAATGTGGGAATACCTTCAAGAGGAGCAATGAACTCACTTCCCATAAAAGGATCCACATGGGGGAAGAAGCCGTATGAATGAATGGACGTCTGGCAAGAGCAGCACCCTTGCTTCACATAAAATATTCAGACAGGAGAAAAACCCTTACAAATGTGTGGACTTCAGGGAGAACTTCAGTGAAGCGGGCAGCTTACTTCCCATGCAAATATCCACTCTGGTAGGACTCCCTAGACTAGATGTACCTGGTTCTTTTTATGCATACATTGTCTTCTTGGTATGAACTAAAAAATTTTTTTATCTGAGCCATGAATCCTGGCTGCCTTAAACCTGATTTTTCCAAAACCTGAAACCTACACCAAAAGTGAGAATGAATTTGCTGGGGGAAGATTTCTAACGATAGGGGTAGGCAGTTTGTATAAGATGAATTGGCTTTCAATGGGCTTTTGCCATGCTAATGTGTCAACACACCATTGCACACCCCCCCCAAAAAAATAGTGATTTAGTTTATGCTTTGAGTTTATGGTGTTCACAGTCTCAGATGTTTTGACACCAACATACAGAATTCAAGTAATCCTCAATTTATGACCACAGTTGGAATACGAATTTCCATTGCTAAGCAAGGCAGTTGTTAAATGTGCCCAATTTTACAATTTTTTTTTGCCACGGTTGTTAAGCAAGTCACTGCAGTTACTGAGTGAAATGTGGTTTTTAAGTGAATCCGGCTTCCCCCATTGACTTTGCTTGTCGGATGCTGGCGAGTTGATGACCCCAGGATAGTCTAGCTCCATGATGGCGAACCTATGGCACACGTGCCACAGGTGGCATGCAGAGCCATTTGTCCTGGCATGGAAGCTACAGGCAAACTTACCTCATTGCGCATGCACACGCCTCACAGCTAGTTTTCGGCCAGTTTGAGGCCTTTTTCAGCCTCGCAAAGGTTTGAGGAAGGCTTCTTGCAGGCTTTTCAGGACAAAAACTAGGCCTGTTTTGTCACTTGCTGTTTTTCCGGAAATACTGGAAGTGACTAAATGGGCCTAGTTTTTGACCTGAAAAGCCTGCAGAAGCCTTCCTGAAGCTTCTGGGAAGCCAAAAAAAGGCCTCAAACTGGCCAAAAATCAGCTGTGAGGCACAGTGCAAGTAAGGGGGTGGTGGGGAGTGGGTAGGTGGGTGAGGATTGCGCGTGCATTTGTAGGGGGTAGCAGGGAGGGTGCATTGCCTTCTGGGTGCTAGCACGTGAGCATGCAAGTGCGTGCACAATTTTTGGCACAGGAGCCCAAAAAGGTTAGCCACCACTGCCCTAGTACATGAGAGCAAGTGTAACATTATTGCCGTTGGTGGGATAAAGCCCATGAGTGGAATATACAGCTTTGAACAAGGAGGAACATCTCCTTGAAAGCAATATAAAAGGAACAAAGAATGACATGGCCCCAGAGGTATATGCTACAGGCCAACCTACCAAACAAACAGAGGAAATAGATGGACTTTTTGCTAGTTGGTTAACTGAGGGATATAAGAAGCCCAGCACAATAGTAATGGGAGATTACTATTATTAACTGGAATACTACATTAACTGGAAGACAAGCTGTGCAGCTAATTGAAGATGAAACAGATTTCTGACATTCCTAGCAGACAAACTTTGTCTCCCCAAAAGCAGAGAAGGGAACTAGAGGGTCAACCATGCTGGATTGAATTATCACGAATGGAGATGAAATGATAGATGGGGTTGAAGTTACAGGAACTTTGGGGGAGAGTGACCACGCAATAGTGAGGTCCTAATACCACTCTATAAAGCCTTAGTCAGACCACACCTAGAGTTCTGCATCCAGTTATGGTCACCACACTATAAAAAAGATGTTGAGACTCTAGAAAAAGTACAGAGAAGAGCAACCAGGATGATTTAGGGGATTGGAGACTAAAACATATGAAGAACGGTTGCAGGAACTGGGCTTGGCTAGTCTAGGGAAGAGAAGGACTAGGGGAGATACGATAGCAGTCTTCCAATATTTGACCCAAAGGCCAGACAGGGAATAATGGATGGAAACTGAACTAGGAGAGATTCAACCTGGAAATAAGGAGCAACTTTCTGACAGAACAATAAACCAATGGAACAGAAGTTGCCCTCAGATGTTGTGGGAGTGCCATCACTTGAGACCTTCAAGAAGAGATTGGACTGCCATCTGTCAGAAATGGTGTAGGGTCTCCCGCTTGGGTGGAGGTGTTGGGACTAGATGACCTACAAGGTCCCTTCCAACTCTGATTATCTGTTATCTGTAGTGGAATTTCATATAATGCAAGCACAAGCAATAGAACAGGCCTTAAGAGGTGACTGGGATCCAGGAGAGAGAAAAACAAAGCAAATTAAGATGCCTGAGAAGTAAAATTGGAGAATTTAAATTTACATTTATAACCCTCACCTCACCAACCTCCCTTTTGGGGAGCTTCCTCCAACTGAGCTGCAGAGAGTTTGGCTGGGCTTGGTCTTTTCCTCGGAAGGACCAGAGTCTGGAAGCCTCATCTGGACTGCACCCCCTTCCACCGGGGGGAGGCTTTAGAGAGTTTAAAAGGGCATCTAGTCCACTCCTCCAGGCACTCAGAGAAAAGGAGGGTGAGAATCAGCTGAAAACTGCGAAGAGAGCAAAGGCAGGGAGGGTCTTCCCTGGGACTAGGAAGGGAGTGTCCCCCCCCACCTTTGAGCTGCATCCCACCCCCTGACTGCAACGATTCCATCTTTTCTGCTCATATTTATCAGGTGAAGTCACAAAAGACTCTGCCCGGAGACTGATGACGCTGCGGAAGGGAGAATTCTCATTGGTCTCTATTGCATTACTCCAAACGCTGACTGGGGAAGGGGAATACAATTCAGTCCAGTGGAAGTCCGATGGGGCGCAGCAGGTGCGGTTCCTGTTCAGGTTCTTCTACGACCGGCAGGAGTTCGCCCGCTTCGACAGCTACCTTGGGAAGCACGTGCCCTCACGGAGTTTGGGAAGGTGGATGCGGACATGTGGAACAGCGATAAGCAGATCCTGCAGTACGTGAAGGCCTCTGTGGATTGCTTCTGCGAGGCTCTCCAGAGGAATTCTGTGGCCGGAGAGGTGAGTGGGGGGAGGGGAGTTTGGGGAAGTGATCTGGGCCACCCCTTTTCCTTCCCTTCATTGAGACTCTCCCGATGAAGATTTCCTCTTTATTTAGTCTCCGCTCTCCAATTCCTCCTCTGACCATCCTTCCCAGAACGATTCTTTTTCTTCCCAAGGCCCAAAGTCGTCTCCTGCCCGGAATTAAATAAATAAAAAAATTAAATAAACAAAAAATTAAATAAATAAACAAAACAAATAAATTTTAAAGTAAAATAAATAATAAAACAAATAAGTAATAAAATAATGAACTAAATAAATAATACAATAAACACAATAAATAATAACATAATAAACAATAAAATAAATGAAAACAAACAAATCCACATTGAATTTATAATCCCAATTCAATGCTTAAGCCAAGATCCTGGCCTGGTGTTTCTTCTGCCTGGAGGAGTAGCTGATTCAAAGGCCTGTTGTTTTGGGGGAAAGCCCCCCTTGAAAGCCCCTTTTTGGCCACAGACTCAGCTTCACCTGCAGCCAAATCATTTCCATCTCCCTTCCTGGGGAGGCTCCTGATTTGTGGGGGGGGAGGGTCCAAAAACAGCCAGAAACCTTAAAAATGAATTTGGGGTCATAAGAAAGAAATCCTGCATTCATTCAGTCCTGAAGCCACAGATTGTTTCATTCTCTCTTCCAGATTCCTTGAATATTGCCTAGATTTGTTTTTCTCATTTTATTTCTTTATGCAATAAAAAAGTAGTCTCCCTCCGAATCCCCAAAAAAGCCCCCCCCAGGAAGGATCCTCGAGAGAGGCCAAGAGATCCCCCCAAACCTCTTCCGTCCTTCCTGCTCCAATTCTCCCCAGAATTAACTGATTTCTCTGGGGAAAATCACGTCTGAGTCTTATGCTTGTTATTCAGTGAACTCCAACAAAGGAGCATCTCACTAATTGCAGTACTTTTATCCCAAATCTTCCAAAATAAGCATCATTTCTATGAGTGCTTCATCAGAAAGAAAAATATAACTCTGGGTCAAATTTTTTGCTGCATTAGGCATGTGCTGTCCAGACAGTTTAGAGTTAATGCGATTTGGGATAGTTAATTAGGAATTGAGAGCTGTCCCCTTAAGGGAATGCATCATGGTAAATGTAGTTAAGGTATCCTGGGAAATGTAATACATGTCATGTGGCCACATCTGTAACCCTGATAGGTCACTGAATTGACCCTTGGTGGGTTGGGGGAGGTTTCTTCACTCTTCACACAGCCTCATGGTAGCAGCTCTACCCGATTCTACGACTATGGGATGAAATATGGGATAGAAAGATTACTATCATTTACGTTTGCGAAGAAATCCCTGGAACAAAGGAAAGATTTGTTATGGGACTGCACAGCCAAGGCGCAATGCCATCTATGCAACAGCAACGAGCGCCCAACTGCTCTGCATCCAGACTCTGAACCATCACAGCAGACAACTCCTAACCCTCCTTTGAACAAGGAGCCTCAGCGTGCTGTGACAGCACACTATGCGCCTCAGCACGCCGCGAAAGCACAATTGGAGCCAATGGTGAGTGTCAATTGCACAACAGTGTGCGATAACACACCAGCCCCTCGCTCGTGTTGTCAGATCTGCTTAGCCAAAGTCTACCCCGATGGATGCCCAGAAGAAGCAGTGAAGATATATGTAATACTGGATCCTCATAGCAATCGCTCTCTAGCCAGGTCTGCATTCTTCGACCTCTTTGATGTTCAGAAGGAAGATGTGCACTTCACGATATCAATGTGCACCGCACCAAGATGCACAGCGGGGAGGAGCGCTACTGGACTCTGTATAGAGTCATTAGATGGAAGTTCCCAGTTCCTACTGCCGCCCGTGTTGGAATGGGACAGGTTACCAGATGACCGCAGCCACATTGCAACACCAGAGATAGCTAGCAACATACCTCACCTGAAGCATATGGCTCATCACTTTCCTGCCCTAGATCCTGAAGCCAAGATTTTGCTCTTGCTGGGACTAGATGCCCCTGATGCTTTAGTGTACACTGAACCAGTAAGAGGCCCGAGATACTCACCCTATGCCTTCAAAACAGACTTGGGTTGAGGATCTCAGGAATTGTGTCGATCAGATGCAGGCCCCAACCCAGGCAGATGCCTTTGCACCATCCATTCCAACAGCCTTCCGACGCCCTTTAGCACCATCGAAAACAAGAATGCTGGTCCATCCTAAAAGGCCGCTGGCGGCTAGTAGACTTTCACTAAGAAACCCTAAACAGCCGCCAGCGACCACTAGACTTTCACAAATATGCTCTACAAGGGCACTGGAACAGCTGCTGCACTGGATGACAAGTGGGGGAGAGGCAGCCCCGCAGCCAGTGAGGAGAAGTTGGGGGGGTCGCCCACAGACATCCCCTCCAACCCGAAGGGAAGCCCTGGAAACCCCTCGGCTAAACCAGGGAGAGGCACTGCTTCGCTTCAGGGGAGAAAAAGGCAATTCGCCTCCTTGAAAGACGTGTCAGGAACATCCTAAGGTAAATTTCAAACAGCCCAGAGAACAAAAAGGCGGAAAAAGGGAAATGCCCCCTTTCCACCCAGAGCAACCAATCAGAGCGCAGATCCCCTCAGGCGGGAGCTTGCCCTCCCTCAGCCACAACGGGGTGTTTGGGACCTTTGTGCGCTTTCCTTCTCCAGCCATTAAATGGGATATTTTCACATTTGAAGTGTTCAAAAGAAAAAGACCCAAAATGACTTTGCTTTTGTCCATTAGATTGAATTGTCAGGCTGGAATGGTTTTTTTTAAAAAAAAAAAAAACTTGTACTGGACTAAAAAGAAGTCAACATCTTTTTTTCTCCCTTGTTGTTTCTTGTACCTCAGACTTTCTTTTCCCCTCTCTTTCTGCTTCCCTTAATTTCCTATTTCTATTTTCTTTTGTGTTTTGTATAATAAATAAATAAGATCTTGAGACTCTAGAAAGAGAGCAGAGAAGAATAACAAAGATGAATGCTAAAAGATATTAAAAACAGTTTCTGGAACTGGGTGTGTCTGGTCTGAGGAAAAGAAAGATGAGGGGAGACATGGTGGCATCTTCCGATATCTCAGGGATTTCCACAAATATTTCTCTCTTCTTCTCTCCTCTAAATAAATATAGAAGCGGACCTAATGAAAGAGGCGGAGGTGGAGTTGCACTTTATAGATAAGAAATAACCAAACCGCTCTAGCAACGCCACAGAAGAAAGACGAAAACCTCCTTCGAGGCATTTGGGTTCCTATAAAAGGGGGGAAAGAAGCACAGACTTCGAAGCCTTTGTCTGACAGGGAGCAAGATGGGCCTTCCCCCTCCCATGCGCCCCTCTTTCCCACCCCAAGGAAAGGGAATTCCAGGTGTTTCCCCATTAGGCCACTGGAGGGCGAACCTCACGGCTGCCTTCCCAGAGGAGGCGGCAAAGGAAGTGAGATCACTGAGTCTTGCCTCTCTAGGATGCTGCACTCTCTCTCCTCAACCCCTGGGGCTCGGCACTAATAGCAGATGGGTTTTTGGTTCCAGAAGGGCTGTTGTTGATTTCATTAGGGGAGGGGGGAAATCTAGCCCTCCCTCCTTCCTTCCTCCGTCCCTCCCTGCCTCCTTCCTTCCGGGGATCCAGGCCAGCGCCCCCACCAGCAGCACCAGTCCATGGATGCCACCCCACAAGCGCCCCCAAAGAGAGGGGAGAAAGACGCAGAGGGAATGAGGGGGGTCTAGATTGGGGGGAGGGGGCATTTTCCTCTAACTTTGGGTTTGGGAGGGTCCATGAAAGCGGAAGGACCAATGGAAATTCTCCCTCTTTCGCGTCATCGGTCTCTGGGCTTCGTCTCCCTTGACTTTACCCGATGGAGGAGGAAGTTCGGCGCAGAGAGCGAAGTGGAGAAAGTGGCAGGGGGAATCTTTTCGGTCTTGGGGGGCCGCAGGACAAGTGGAGGTTCAGGCCAGCCCTGGAGGGGAGTAGGGCTGCAGTGGATGGGAGAAGGGGAGGCGCAGCCCAACAACCAGCGAGGACTTGGGGGTCTCTTAGCCGGTTGATTGGGGAGTCCTTGGGCTCCTTCGCGCGCGCCCTTTGGTTCCTTTCCTGACAAAGGGGCTGCCGGAGGGCTTGTTGTGCTCCTAGTGCTGTGGAGTTTTCTGACCCACCGCAAATACCGGTAGCAGCTCGGTTTTTGGTTCAAGGATCGTTGTTGGGGGGGGAAATAAGACCCCTTCCTCCCAGTGTGTCAACCTATTCTGCAAAGCCCCAGAAGGCAGGAGAAAGAAGGCAAGGAAACTGACCAAGGAGAAATTCCCTTCCTGGCCGGGAGAGCCATCAACCAATGGAACAGGAGTCGCCTTCAGAAGTTGTGGGAGCTTTCAAGAAAAGCCTAGACTGCCCTCTGTCAGAAATGGTGCAGAGTCTCCTGCTTTGGGGGGTGGGGTTGGGCTAGATGACCTCCAGCATCCCTTCCAGCTCCGTTAGTCTGTTAAAGAGATTGTCTGAAATGGAATAGGGTTTCCTGCCTGAGTAGGAGGTTGGAGTAAAAGACCTCAAAGGTCCCTTCCAACTCTTTTATTCTTGTCCATACTGTTTTGTTCTTCCGTCCCTCCCTTCCTTCTACTTTGTTGAACTCACTGGGAGGAAAACCTGGGACAGTTTGGGAACCTAAATGGACATCTAGTCCACCCCTGCATGGACATAGAGGAAAGTCTAGTTGAGAATCGTAAAGAGAGCAAAGAAAGTGGAGGGTCTCTTCTGGGGCTGCCATGAAGACCCCTTCGAGCTGCAGCTCCCCCAAGATTGAAGGGATTCCCACTTTCACTTTCGCTCTCTGCGCTGAACTCTCCCTCCTCCTTTAGGTGAAGTCACAAAGGACTCTGCCCTGACATTGATGACTCTTTAGCATATATAATTTCCATTGGTGCTTCAGCTCAAAAGTCCGAGAAAAACGTTCCTCCCCCTCCCCTCCACACACATTCCTCCTCTGACACACAGTCACACAGACGAACACACATGTTCATTAAATGTGAAGATTGTGCTATAGGAAGAGCTGCCGCACTGGATGATAAGGGGGGCAGGGGAAGCCCCGCAGCCAGTCAGAAGTTGGGGGTCACCCACTCACACACACACACACACACCCAAATCCTAACGGAAGCCCAGAAAAACCCTCAACTAAATCAGGGAGAGGGGGAGTTTTTTGAGGGGGAGAAACAGGCGATTCCCCTCCTCAGGAACATCCTGAGGTAAATCTCAAACAGCCCAGAGAACAAAAAGGCGGGAAAAAGGGAAACGCCCCCTTTCCACCCAGAGCAACCAATCAGAGCACAGATCCCCTCAGGCGGGAGCCCGCCGTCACTCAGCCACAACGGGGAGTTTGGGGCGTTTGTGCGCTTTCCTTCTCCAGCCATTAAATTGGATATTTTCACATTTAAAGTGTTTAAAAGAAAAAGACCCAAAATGACTTTGCTGTTGTCCATTACAATGAATTGTCAGGCTGGAATGGTTTGTTTTTTTTATCTTGTACTGTGCCAAAAATAAGTCAACATCTTTTATTTTCTATTTTCTCTTGTGCCTCAGACTTTCTTTTCCCCTTTCTCCTTCCCTCAATTTCTTATTTCTATTTTCTATTTTTCTTTCTCTTTTGTATAATAAGCAAATAAGATCTTGAGACTCCAGAAAGAATGCAGAGAAGAGCAACAAAGATGGACGCTAAAAGAAATTTAAAAAAAATCGGTTGCTAGAACTAGGTGTGTCTGGTCTCAGGAAAACGAGGGGAGACATGGTGGCAACTTCCAACATCTCAGGGAATTCCACAAAGGTTTCTGTTTTCTCCCCTCTAAATAAATATAGAAGCGGACCTAATGAAAGAGACGGAGGTGGAGTTGCACTTTCTAGATAAGAAATAACCAAACCGCTCTAGAAAAGCCACAGAAGAAAGACAAAAACCTCCTTCAAGGCATTTGGGTTCCTATAAAAGGGGAAAGAAGCACAGACGTGGAAGCCTTTATCTCACAGGGAGCCATGGAGAGAAGCCTTTCCCTCTACTCCCAAACCCATCATTCCTACCCCCTCCCATGCGTTCCTCTTTCCCGCCCAAATTCCACCAGGGGGCAACCTCTGCCAAGGGAAGGGAACACCAGGCGCTTCCTTCTTGGGCCACTGGAGGGCGAACGTCACGGCCGCCATTCCAGAAGAAGTGACATCACTCAGCCTTGCCTTTCTAGGACGCCGCAATCGCTCTCTTCAACCCCTGGTCCGCCACAGGAGGCGGAGTGGCTGCAGGAGGGTCTGGTTGGGGGACATCCAGACGTGTCCCGGGTGAGCGGCGGTGTGTGTGTGGGGGGGTCTTCCAAAGTCCCATGCGCGCCAGCCGCCCTCTCCATGCGAAGGGTGGGAGGGAAGGGCAGGCCTGGCGGAGGCCCACCAGGAGAGGAGAGGAGCCTGGCGGAGGCAGGATTCGCACCGGGCTCCCCGAGGGCCACATCCTGTCTCCGGAGGGGGAGAGCAGCGGGGGGAGAGGCGGCCTCTCCAGCTGCCTCCTTCCCGGCCCTGCTGTGGGATGGGATGGGCCCTGCGCTGGGAAGAGCCGCTTGGGGCTGCGGGCAGGTTGGGGGAAGGGGGTCCAGGAACGGAATCCCCCTTTCTGATCCTGGCCGGCGGTTTTTCTCTTCCTCCCAGATCCAGAACCTCGGAGCCCTTGGCAGCCTTTGCAAGACAGGATTTCCTCTGCGGGGGAAGGAAGGAAGGGAGCAGAAGGACCAGCAGGGATCCGTCCTGCGGCCCCAGAAATGGTCCTGTGAAGGAAGAGGCCCCTGGAGACCCCCAGAGTCCCTGGAGCCCTTTGGAGTGGCTCTGCTGGAGAGAGGAAGGATGGAGACACCCCCTTTGGCCAAGGAGGGGAGTGGAAAAGGCCCTGCGGCTCTTCAGCCTGGGAGCTGTGGAGAGAGCTGGACCAGAACCGGGCAGAAGGTCCTGCAGGAGGGAACCATCCTCCCTTCAGAAGTTCCTCCCTGGACCTCCATCAAATACCAGGCAGCCGACGGTCCCCGAGGACTTTGCAGCCGACTCCATGACTTGTGCAGGCGATGGCTGAGCCCAGGAAAGCACAGCAAAGCTCAGATGCTGGACCTGGTGGTTCTGGAGCGGCTCCTGGCTCTCCTGCCCCCAGAGATGGAGGGCTGGGTGAGGGAGTGTGGAGCAGAGACCAGTTCCCAGGCAGTGGCCCTGGCGGAAGGCTTCCTCCTGAGCCAGGCGGAGGAGCATAAGGAGCAGTTCCAGCGGCAGGTGGGAGAGTTTAGGGAGCTCAGAAGGAATAAGTGTTGAATACTTCACCCCTCCTTCCCAAACTTCTCCCACGTTCATAATATGAGGCAGTCCTCCAATTCTGGTAGGGCATTGTTCCACTGTTTTCTCACTCAGCCACACGGATGGATATTGGAGGCTTTGAGGTTGTGTTCCGAATACAAGAATCCACTTTATGTCTTGTGACTTTATTATTATTTATTTATTTATTAATTTTAGAAAAAAACATTTATTTGACATACATTTAAAACAGACAAATCAACATTGTGTGTGTGTGTGTGTATATATATATATAAAGTTTTCGCGGGTACTTACATGTATGGTATTCAGCTTTGTTTGGGTATTTTCCCACGTCATTGTAGTTGTGCTTTTAAAGTTGTAGCAACGTTTCAGCAGAATCTCATCTGCCATCCTCAGGCTTCTGTATAGTGTTCATCTGTGAGTCAGACTTTTATATTGGTTTCAGATTTAAATTTGGGGCAGCCTATTGCTGTGCCAGAATGGTTTTTTCTTTATCCTGATTGGTTGGGAGTTTTGGTCTGTGTTTATTGGTATTGGAGTTTGCTGTGTTCTGCTTGATTGGTGTTTCTAATATCTTTTGTCTGTTTTGGGGCTCTTTTTGTATCTTGATTGGCTGGCAACATTGTATTTCTTTATTGGAGGCCTTTAGTGCAGCTTGGCTCCAGGTAAATGGACGGCTATCATTTGTTAGGAAGCTAGGTTTCATCTGGGTGCCTGGTTGGGGTGTGTTTGAGCTGGAGGTATCAGGGGGGATCTGTTTGTGCCCAGGTGCTTGTCTGGCTAGTGGTGTGGAGATTTTTTTGTTTGTGAGTGCAGGCTTCCAAATGATTGACAGTCTGGTGGAATCATCTCTTCTATTCATCCTTTCTGGTCTTTTTTCAATCTCTATGGCTTCTCTGATGATTCTGTGGCTGGGGTTTTCTATAGTGGCTAGGGTTTTGGTGCCATTGAAGTTGATGCTATGACCTGTGGCTTCCATGTGTTGGACTAGTGAGGAAGTGTGTTCCAGCTTTTTGACTGCATTTTTGTGTTCATCTAGGCGGGTACTTATTCTTCTATTGCTCTGTCCAATGTATGTGGCCGGGCATGATGCACAGGGGACTTCGTATATGCCTTGGTTTTCCAGGTCAATTTTATCTTGGGGTTTCTGAGGATGGCTGCTATTTTTCTGTCTGTTTTGAAGGCAGTCTTGATGTGATGTCTGTGTAGTATCTTACTGATTTTGTCAAAATCGGGAGGTAGGTGCCAGCGGTGAACCATTTTATATAAGTTTTCTTTATACAAGACTGACATGGTTAATTTGTAATTTGTTTGCCAGATGTGTTCCCATTTATCTAATTCAATACTATGACCCACGTTTTTAGCCCAAATTATCATAGATTCTGTGACTGTTTCTTCTTTTAATTTGTAATCCAAAAGATATTGATATGTTTTACTAATTGTTTTCTTTTCCTAGCCATATTTTATCTAATTCTTGTGGGATCATATTAAAGCCAAATTTTTCTCTATCTTTTTTATAATGGGTTTGTATTTGTGCAAAGGGCCACCATGCTATCTCCTTTCCTTGAATTTGTATTTGGTTCCTATTTTTAAGCTCTCCAGTATCATATAGTAAATCTTTATACCTGACAATATTTTCATAATCCAATAGATTTGGATATGTGACTGCTTCCAATGTACATAGCCACAATGGAACCTTTGGGTAGTGGTTTTTTTTAATCTTTCCCCAGATATTGAACAACACATTTCTTACATGGTGCCTTTAGAAATATGAATGTTGTTTAGATTTTCCATCCCACATGAAGGTGTGCCAGCCAAGTTGGAGATCAAAACCTTCTAATACTAATAACCTTTTGTTTTCTAATTTAACCCAATCCTTAAGGCAGTTTACTATAGCAGCATCACAATATATTTCAAAATCTGGAAGGCCAAATCCTCCTTTTTTCTTGGCATCCTGTAATAATTTATATTACACTCTGGTTTTTTCCTCTGCCATATAAATTTAGATATACATTTGTTTAATTCTACAAAAAAGTTCTTTTCCAACTTGACTGGCACTGTCTGAAACAGGAACAACAGTTTTGGCAAAATATTCATTTTTACTGTTGAAATACGTCCCAATATCTTGTGACGTATTTTAATTCTGCTTCTTCCTTCCTCCTATTTAAAGTGCTGCACTGTGGAGATCAGTGATCCTGAGGGAAAGAAGAACCCATCAAATCCCCCTCAGGAGCTATATTTCAGGAAGATCCCTTGGGAAGATCCAAGTCAAGACACCTTAGGAGGTAATGGAAGATCTCTGATTACCCATCTGTCTTGTCTTCGCTCTCTCTTCTCTCCTTTAGAATACCTCCTCCTATTTTGTTAATTATGCATTTGGAAATTATTTATTCCTTACAGAGAAACAAAGAATGAAGCTTTCTGTTTTTTATGACGGAGATCAAACAGCAGTTGAACCTCCAAATCAAGTAAGAAAAGGAAAAGTTTATTAGATTTTTATTCTCCCTTCAGGAAGTGAAGTGGGTGTGCAGAGGTCTCTTTCTTTCTATTTCCCCCCTTTCTTTGGCCTGGATTATTTTTCTGTTCTTTCACAAGATGGAAAGCAGAATAGCAGGTTCAAGTTGCTGTCACCCAGCATAGCTTCCTCTGGTTATCTTGTTCTGCTAGGTTCTCCTCCAACTTTGAGTTTACAAGAAGCAATTTTTAAAGGTCCTTCAAGAAATAAACATATCATAGTGGCAGGAACTGCTAGAGAGACCCCTTTTTTGGGGTAATTCTTTGACTTATTTATAACCTGTAGTTCAAAAACAAGCAAATCGTATTAAAAAATAAAGCACATTATTAAAATCCAAAGAGAGTGGCCATGTTGAGCATGTAGTCATGGTACTTTGGGCTGGAAAATAATTTCCGATTTGCACCTCGATTAGGAGATCAAACATTCCTGCTTTACAACAGCTGAGAAAGGATTTTCCCAGGGAATTTTTTCTTCTTTGCTTTCTTCCTTTCAGCCAATGGCTCAGACTACTAGATCAATCAATGATAGACAGAGCGATAGATCAGTTGATCCAGAAGTGGGGTTACTTTACTGAAAGGCACTGAAGATTTTTCAGAATCAATGAACTTGTTAAAAATTCCCCAAATATTTCTTCAGTGAAAGCAGTTTTCAGATTTTCCCATTTTCTCACCTAAGAATAGGACTTGTATAACCCACAGCCATTTAACATATCTCTGCTTTGGGAATTTGGGAACAATAGAACAGAATAACAGAGTTGGTAGGGATTTTGGAGGTCTTCTAGTCCAACCCCCTGCTCAGATAGGAAGCCCTATAACATTTCAGATAAATGGCTATTTCTTCATAAACACCTCCAGTGTTGGAGCATCCACAATTTCTGGAGGGAAGTCATTCCACTGATTAATTGTTCTCACTGTCAGGAAATTTATCTTTATTTGTAGGTTGGTTCTCTCCTTGAATAGTTTCCATCCATTGCTTCTTGGAACACTGCTATCATGTCTCCCCTAGTCCTCCTTTTCATGAAAGTAGACATGCCTAATTCCAGCAATCGTTGTTTATATGTTTTAGCTTCCAGTCCACTAATAATTGTTGTTGCTCTTCTCTGCACTCTTTCTAGAGTCTCAAGACCTTTTTTACATCTGGCAACCAAAACTGCATGCAATATTCCAAGTATGGTCTTACCAAGGCATTATAAAGTGGTACTAACACTTTATGTCATCTTGATTCTATCCCTCTTAATGCATCCTATGATTCTGTTGAAGGTTTTTTTGGGGGCAACTGAAGCATAGTGGTGACTCATGTTTAAGTGGTTGTCCACTATGGCTCCAAGATCCCTGTTGCACTTACTACTCTTGAGCCAGGTATCATCTATGCCAGTGTATTTGGTTTTTCCTTCCTAAATGTAGAACCCTACATTTCTGATTGTTCATTTCCTTTTGTTAGATGGGGCCCAATCTGTTGATCCTTCTATATCTGGAGCTTATCTTCCTGGAGTGTTGGTATTCCTGTCAATCTGGTCTTCTCTGCAAATTTGATGAGTTCCCCTTCTATCATCTAAATTAATGATGAAGATGAACAGATCTCGCAAATCCTCCTGTTCTGTTCTTTTTTCCATGTCCAGGAGGGTCTTGTGTCCTTCGAGGAGGTGGCTGTGTATTTCTCTGAGGAGGAATGGTCTCATCTGGATCCTGACCAGAAAGCGCTGCATTCGGAAGTCATGCTTGAAAACCATAGGAATGTGGTCTCTCTGGGTAAGAATTTTTTAGTCCCCAATCAAGAAAAGAGATTTTAGTTAGTTTTTTTTATTTAAAAACCACTAATCAGATATTGTCTCTTGGGAGGGGGAAGGAAAGGATCTGGCCTTCTGGTGCTCCAAGGAAGGAAAGAGTCAATGTTTCTTTGCTGAAATGCTTTCTGTGTTATTTCTTATCTGTATTTTTCCATTTCTATTTGAATATCTGTGGAGGTTGAAAAGAATGAGGTGTGTTTTTATGTGTCCTCTGGAGGTCGTGTGAGGGGTGTGTGTTGTCATTTGTCCTCTTAAACCTCCCCAAATTGTGTGAGAACAGAACTGAGGCCATGGAAGAGCATTCACCCAATGTAATTAAAAAAAAAAAAAGCCTCATGCAGTGTGTCTCAGAGCATACTAGGATACAGGTAATCCCTGAGTTACAGAAGTTTACTTAGCGACCATTCCAAGCTACAACCAGCCCTCCCCCAAGTACTTCAGATCCAGTCCTCTCTTCGTTTTCAAAGACTTTTGCTCTGGATCTCATGCAGTCCTCAGTTCTTAAAAGAACACAGGCCTAAAGTACTGCAGTGCGAGATCAAGCAAGATTAGCAGCCTGAGATCTTGCACTACTGGTCTTGTGTGATCTCGTACTAAAGGACTTTAGGCCTCTGTTCTCTGTGAATGGATGCCTGTACCAGATCCAGCCAAGGAGCCCTTGCAAGCTGATGGGACTTTGGGGCAGTGAAATAGCCATTCTTGAAGCATCCCAACCTTTCCAGGCTCAGCACGAAGAGTGTTTAACAAGTCAATGGGAGGCTTTAAGCAAGGGATTTATCTCCAAAATCTCATTGCTGGGATGGAGAAAAGGCTGATGGGGTTTTCGCCCAACCCCCAGATGCTGTAGAGCAGCTGCTCCAAGTTATACCTGGGAAGAGGGAGCTTGTTTCAAAATTGTTTCATTTCTCACAGGTCTCTGCTGAAATTAAGCCACCCCAATAAATAAATTTTCTCCTAATTCCTCCTTGAATATTTCTCCTGATTATTCCTTAACTCAAAACTGAGTGAGATTTGCATATATAGAGATAACTGTAAGGAAAGAGATAATTTCTAGATATTTTCAAAGCTTTTATGACTCATGAATATAGAAATCATCATGTCTATATCACACCACTGTAGACATACAAACATACAACCTAATGGAATTTCATAGAAATTCAGAAGGAAATTCACTTGACTTTCTACACTTTGATCCTTTTCTCTAACTTTGTCATCATTTTCATTTCCCTTTTGCTTTGAAGGTAATACTGGGCAGGAGAATCAAGATTCCTGTGAACTGTTCCAAGTGATCAATGCTAAAGATTCAACAGAGAAGTTTGGAATGCGAATGGAATTTGAAAGCCGTGAGAGAAACCAGTCAAAGAATTGCAACCAGAAAAGTTCACCTTCCAGTGATGCTTCAGTGCAAGACTTTCTTGCCCAAGAAGAGAAAATAGGGAAAAAATATACTGGAAAAAGTGTGAAGCTAATCAAAGCTAAAGTACAAGTAAATGAACACTATTTAATCCAAAACAAAGGAGAAGATGCTATAAGAAGACACAATGGACAAAATTACAATGGGACATTCATTCTTTCTCTTGGGAGTAACTTCCTTACATCTCAAAAAGTGATTGACACAAAAGAGAAACCTTATAAATGTTTGGAATGTGGAAAATGTTTTAGAACAAACGGGCACCTTTCTGTCCATAAAAGGATCCACACAGGGGAGAAACCATATGAATGCCTAGTGTGTGGAAAGACCTTTGCTCATAGCAATACACTTACTGTGCATAAAAGGATCCACACAGGGGAGAAGCCATATAAATGCATGCAGTGTGGAAAGACTTTTGCTCGGAACAGTGATCTGGAAAGGCACAAAAAGATCCACACAGGAGAGAAACCATTTAAATGCATGGAGTGTGGGAAGACATTTACTCATAGCTCTACACTTATTTACCATAAGATGATCCATACAGGGGAGAAGCCATATAAATGCACGGAGTGTGGAAAGACGTTTACTGATCGTACTGGACTTAGAAGCCACAGAATGATCCACACAGGAGAGAAACCCTTTAAATGCATGGAGTGTGGAAAGACCTTTGCTTACGACAGTGTTCTTAAAAAGCACAAAAAGATCCACACAGGAGAGAAACCATTTAAATGCATGGAGTGTGGAAAGACCTTTGCTTACGACAGTGTTCTTAAAAAGCACAAAAAGATCCACACAGGAGAGAAACCTTTTAAATGCATGGAGTGTGGAAAGACCTTTGATCAGAGCAGTGGCCTTAGAAGCCACAAACAGATCCACTCTTATTTTCCATAAAAGAAGCCACAAAGGGGAGGAGCTATTCAAATTCGTGCAATGTGGAAAGAGTTTTGCTCAGAATGGTCATCTTATTTCTTATAAAAGGATCCATGCTCGGCAGAAACTATATAGAAATAGTAATTCCACTTAGACTTATATACCACTCCTTGGTCCTCATTTTAGTGACCTCATTAGGATTAAAGACTGAGCCAATCATGAGCCAGTCAGGATCAAACTTTTGGCTGTAGTACTGCATTCTAACCGGTGACCCACCATATCTCTAGATTTGTATGTGTATGCCTATTGTGCCTTTCTGATCCAAATGAGACAAGGTTGAATCCAACAAAATGAAAAAACAAAAAAAGATTTTTAGACTTTGGTGAAAGTGCAAAGAAGAGCAGCTAAGATGATTAAAGGCCTGAAGATTAAAACATACAAAGAATGGTTGCAGGATTTGGGGGTGGGTACTCTACAGAAAAGGATTAGGTGTGACATGATAGCAGTATTCTAATACTTGAGAGGCTACCACAAAAAGGAGGGGGCCAATTTATTTTCCAAAGCACCAGAGGGCAGAAGAAGACACAATGCATGTAAAATAATCAAGGAGAGAAGCAACCTTTAATCTTTAAGGAGAATCTTCCTTAAAATGAAGACAATTAACCAGTGGAACAGCTTTCCTTCAGACATTGTGGTTGCTTCATCAGTGGACATTTTTAAGAAGAGACTGGATAGTCGCTTTTATGAAAGAGATCCTGTAGGGATATCAGTAGATCCTGAAATGGTATAGGATCTCCTGCTTCAGCGAAAGTGCGGATAGGCGCGCCAGCTGCCGAGGACTGCTTAGGACTTCAGGCACCAGAGCTCCGTCAATTCCTGGATGGACAGAAAGAGAAAATTGTGTTGAGGGGGGTGGGGTGTCTTTAAAAAGAAAAGAAAAATCATCTTCCGATTCCCTAGTGGAGCTAGAAGTGAATTAAAATCTCTCTCCAGCAACTCCCATCTGATCAAGTTGGACCCCCAAAATGTTATCAATAGATTTTTGTCTAAAATTAGGTGAATTTTCGGTTGGGCCATAAAAATGATTCATGTCATCTGATTGTCTGTTTACAATTACATGTTTTCAATAAAATGCCAAATTGAAAGTTTTCAATTTCCACTTATTTAAAAATGCTCCATCCATTTTCTTGCTGAAATATTTTTTTTCATCCTGAATTTGTTTGAACAAATAGTCACGATTTTCACTTTGTAAAGCCACTGCCTTTTTTAAGCTATTCCACAAAGACCTTTAATGTTCCCAGATGCAAATGGACTTTTTATGAAAAAAAATAAAAAATAATCCACATCTAAAATGTCCTTTGTGTGGGTGGCAACCAGATTAGATCCCTGCTTTAAATTACAAATAACAAGTTGAATGTTCTTCAGCACTATAGAAATAACAGTTATCAAAAACAATCCCTGAAAAGAGACAAACATTGTTAGCGAAGTTACTCTCAGATGGAGCGGATCTTTTAAGGACCCTCTTGGGGGGGGGGCTCACCCAGACCCCCCCTAATTAATCCATCCAAGAGTTGTGCCAGTTGGAGCCCTTGGTGAAGGAGGAGATCTTCCCCCAGGAGCACTGACGGCCCCTCCCATTCCCCCCGCCCAGCCCCCTCCGTACCGGGGGGTCTCCTTTCCCCCTTCGCTTCCGGGGATCCGGTCCAGCGCCCCCACCAGCAGCATCAGTGGGAGCCCAACAGAGCCCATGGATGCCGCCCCACAAGCGCCCCCAAAGGGAGGGGAGGAAGACGCGAAGAGTCCCGGCCCCAGAGGCGGGATCGGAGGGTCTGGATGATTGCGGGGGGGGGGGAGTTTTGTTCGAACTTCGGACTTGGGAGTGCCCAGAAAAGCGGGAAGCCAATGAGAATCCTCCCTTCTTTAGCGTCATCGGTCTCCGGGCAGGGTCTCCCTTGACTTCACCCGACGGAGGAGATAGTTCGATGTAGAGAGAGAGAAGCAGAGAAAGGGGGAGGGAGGGGAAATAATTTCAGTCTTGGGGGGGTGGGGGTGGCTGCAGCTCAAGTGGGGGTTCATGCCAGCCCTGGAGGGGAGTGTGGGCTTCCTTTTGCCTTCCCTCTACCCAATCCGGCATGGAGTGGGGCTGCAGTGGATGAGAGAAGGGGAGACACACACACGCACGGGCACACACACACGCCCCTCCCCAAAGCTTCTGCCTTTGGCTCCCTTCCTGGCAAAGGAGCCTGCCGAAGGGCCGGTTCTACCCCCGGCGCTGTGGGGTTTTCTGACCCACCGGTCGGTTTTTGGTTCAGGAAGGGCGATTGTTGATCTGAAAGGAGGAGAAATAAGTGGGGGAGGGAGGAGCGGGAATCCCTGGCAGAGAATGGTGAAGAGAGCAAAGAAAGTGGAGGGTCCCTTCTGGGCCTGCCATGAACTCCCCCCTTGAGCTGCAGCCCCTCCCAAGACTAAAGGAATCCCCCCTCCCACTTTCTCTGCTTCTCTCTCTCCGCGGAACTCTCCCTCCTCCTTCACAGGTGAAGTCACAAATGACTCTGCCCAGAGACCGATGACGCTCAAGCAGGGAGAATTCCCATTGGTGCTGCTGCTCGTTCTGGCCCCTTCCAACTGCAAAGTCCGAGAAAAAAGGCTCCCCTCCCTCAATTCAGAGCCCCGATTCCTCCTCTGGGGGCTGGAAGCATCTGGCTGGGACACCCCCTTCCTCCGCCCGCTCCCCTATTCACTTCGCATGTGGAGATTCCTGCCGTGGGAAGAGTTTCTGCGCTGGAGGAGAAGCGAGAGGGGCAGCCCATAGCAGGGAAGACTTGGGGGTCACAGACACCCCCGATCCGAAGGGAACCCTCAACCAAGCAAGAAAGAGGCGGAGAAGATCTGCAGGGATCCCTCCTGGCCCAGCCAGATCCTCCCCCCAGACGCCCCTCCCCGTAGTAATCCTCCGCTCGGCTCTCTCGGGAAAGGCGCCGCTTCTCTTCACGGGAGAAAAACTCGATTTCCTTCCTTCAAACACGCATCTCCCGTGATCGGAACGTCTGGACGAAGCTTCTCCTTCCGATTCCCCGCCCCTCAACCCCAATTGGGAAGGAATCTCCTTCTTTCTTTCTGTGGGTCGGGATCCCCCTTTTGCTGGCAAAGCAGCCCGGAATGGAGATCTCGGAATCAAAAGTGGCCCTTTCTCCTCCTTTCCTGGGAGAACTTCCACATCTTTGCCATTGTTTCCAGGTATTTCTCTTTCAGCAGGAAAATATATATATCAAGTAACATTTTGGAAGAAATTTTGCCAGTAGAAAAGTGCAGATATAAAGTGGAATCAATACGTTTTTTATTCCCAGGAATTTGGATATTTTGGCTGTGGAAAAGGAAGTGCTCCTGACACAAAAGGCTCCTTTTTATTATTATTTTTATTAAGATTATCATGGTATAAAATGGAAAATAAAGCTAGTAAGAAAATGAGAAAAGGAAAGAAAGGGGAAAAAGAGGTGTAGCATAACAGGAAGAGGGGGTAAAAGGAAAAAAACCTATTTCAGCACAGTATAAAATATGAAGTGAAATTACAGCTTCAACTTCAAATTGATAGAAAAGATTAAAGAATATGGACAGGTGGCAGGTTTGAAAATAAAGACAAAACTAAGATTTTGACTAAGAATATGGTTGAAAAGCTAAAGAAAGAATTGGCGGAGAGATTGATTATCCAGATCACAATCAAAGTTAAATACTGTATTTAGGAATACAAATATCAGCTAGATGTGGAACACTTAAAGAGGATAATTATTATAAACTCAAACAACAGATTGTGACAGATTTGACAAAATGGGAAAATTTGCAACTATCTTTAATAGGGAGAATATCCATAATTAAGATGGATATGTTACCAAGGATTTTATATTTGTTTCAGACCATTTCAATTAAACTAGGGAAAGAATACTTTGAAGATCTAAATAAAATAGTATTGAAATAATATATGGCAGGGAAACAAAGCAAGAATTAAATTAAAGCTGTTACAAGATGCTAGAATAGAGGAGGTTTTGGTTTACCCAATTGGGAAATATATTACCAGGCGGTAACATTGATGTGGGTGAAAGAATGGATAGTTTTAAGGAATACTAGATTATGACATTAGAAGGTCATGATCTATTATTGGGATGGCATACTATTTTATGGTATAGGGAAAGTAAAAAACATGGTTATTTTAGGAGACATAATATTTGAGATGCTTTATTATCAACATGGGAGAAAATAAAAAAACATTACATGAAAATAACAGTCTGGTTGTCAACTATCAAAGCATTTGCATATCCAATTGTTTATAAAACAGAACAGTCAGATATGGTGAAATATTGAATGAAAAGGGTGAACTCTGTTAGGGATAACATTGGTTACCTAACTTAGTTTGGGTAAAATAATATATAAACTATGTTAGTGAGTTTAAGTGTATGTATCACTTTAAACTGTAAACCAAGTATTTTATTTATTTATTTATTTGATTTGCCAATTGTTTACAAGATAATAAGTATAAGTGTATACATAGTTGTGAATACATGAAATGGGTACATATAAGAAAAATAAAAGAAGAATAAGAGAAACAATAGGACAGGGACGGTAGGCACGTTGGTGCGCTTATGCACGCCCCCTACAGACCTCTTAGGAAAGGGGTGAGGTCAATAGTAGACAGTCTAAGGTTAAAGTTTTTGGGGTTTGGGGAAGAAACTACAGAGTCGGGTAGAGTATTCCAGACATTGACCACTCTATTGCTGAAGTCGTATTTCCTGCAATCAAGTTTGGTGCGGTTTACTTTGAGTTTGTATCTATTGTGTGCTCTTGTGTTGTTATGGTTGAAGCTGAAGTATTCATTGACAGGTAGGACATTGCAATGTATGATTTTATATACCATGCTTAAATCAGACCGAAGACGGCGTAATTCAAGGTTTTCTAGTTCTAGAATTTCAAGTCTGGTGGCATAAGGTATTCTACAACGAGTAGAGGAGTGGAGAACTCTTCTTGTGAAATATTTCTGGACTTTCTCAATTGTGCTAATATCAGATACGTAATGTGGGTTCCAGACTGATGAACTGTATTTGAGTATTGGTCTAGCAAATGTTTTGTATGCTCTGGTTAGTAGTGTGATATTACCAGAGAAAAAGCTACGTAGGATTAGGTTAACAACTCTTAATGCCTTTTTGGCTATGTAGTTGCAGTGGGCTCTAGCACTTAGATCATTAGAGGTGAGTATTCCAAGGTCCTTTACAGAGCTTGGGTCATCAACAAGATCTTGACTATTCAGCTTGTATTTTATTTTCTGATTTTTTTTGCCAATATGTAAGACAGAGCATTTATTTGTTGAGATTTGAAGTTGCCATTTGTTTGACCATTCTGATACATAGTCAAGATCTTTTTGTAGGGTAGCAGTATAGTCTGTGGTATTGAACAGCTTTACATCATCAGCGAAAAGAACGCAATTGCTCTTAATATGATCACAGAGGTCATTTATGTAGAGTATGAAGAGAGTTGGTCCTAGAACACTGCCTTGGGAGACACCATTATTGACAGGTACAGAATTAGATAGGACGCTCCCAATTTTGACCATTTGTTGTCTGTTTGCCAGGAATGCTTCTATCCAGTTATTCAGTTGTCCAGAGATACCATAGGATTTTATTTTTAGGAGTAGTTTGTCGTGTACCACTGAATCAAAGGCTTTACAGAAGTCTATGTAGATTGCGTCTATTGCTTTGCCCTGGTCGAGTTGTGTCGTCCATATGTTTTTGCAGTGTAAGAGTTGCAGATTACAGGATAGTTTTTTTTCTGAAACCAAATTGTTTATTGGAGAGTAGGTTGTTTGTCTCTAAGTGGAGGATGATGGATTGGTTAATAATTGATTCCATGACTTTACAGGTGACGCAGCATAAGGAGATTGGTCTGTAATTTTCAACTAGGCTTGGGTCTCCCTTTTTGAAGATGGGGATGACTGTGGCTTGTGACCATAGGTTAGGCAAGGAGCTGGTCCTGAAAGATTTTTCAAAGATTATGCTTAGAGGTTTGACTATGGCAGTGGATAGCTTTTTTAAGAAGTAGGCACATATTCCATCCGGTCCAATAGATAGAGATGGTTTTAGATTGCGTAGTGCTTTTTCAACATTGTCTTCTGTAAAATCGATATGTATTAGATCATTGTTGTTATCTGTGGTACGGCTAGGAAATACTGGGCATGATCCATTGCTGTTTACAAATACTGAGCTGAAGAATGTGTTAAAGATGTTGGCTTTAGTGGTGTCGTCGTTGCAGTCTTTACCATCAGGTCCTATCAAGGGTGGGATAGACCTTGAGTCTTTTAGTTTGTTGTTTACAAAATTGTAAAAAGCACGGGTGGAATTGGTGCTTAGGTTTTCCTCTTGTTTAATGTGATAATTGATGCATTCAGTCTTTATCTGGTGGCATAAATTTTTGTATCGGCTTTTGAAATTGGCAACGTGACCAGATTTGTTTTTCCGCCAGAGTGATCTCTTTTTGGATTGAAGTTTCCTTATTGTTATGGGTAATCTGCTTTTTTGTTTTGTTTTGGGAGTTGTTGTTGGTACATATAGTTTGATGACTCTTTTGACTTCAAGTAAAAATATGTTGTAATGGTCTTCAACAGTATTGCATCCAGTGAATAGAGATTGCCAATCAAGGGATGAGAGATCGTTGTCTATAAGATCATAGTTGCCTTTTTTGAAGTTACAATTGGGGATTACATCATTGTGGTGATTTTTGTGTGGGCGTATGTTGAGACAAAAGTCAATCATATTGTGGTCACTGCTGGAAAAGGGTTCTTTAGTTTGTATTCCGTAAATTAAATTCAAACTATTGCAGAAGATGAGATCGAGGCAGTTGTTTAGTCTAGTGTTGTTGGTTACTAGTTGTTCCAGTCCCAGATTTGTAATAGCATTGTAGAAGGTTGTGTGTATGATTTCAGTTGTACATTCATTTAGGGTCCAGTCAATATGAGGTAGATTGAAATCAGCAAGAAAGATAAAAGGGTATGGGCAGGATGCAGCCCATGTTAGTAATGTATTTAGCTTGTTTACATGTTCGATGTCATAATCAGGTGCTCTGTAACATAGTAAGAATCGAATTGTGATATTTAAGGATAGTTCACAGATGATGGTCTCAGGAAGGCAAGCTCCTGGGTAACTTGGATATTTTGGGTGCGGTTGTAAAATCACCATAAGAGGGAGCAAGAGAGCTCACTGTTTGCTGGCTTTTACTGGATTGCTGACAATGATGGATTGATGGTGATAACTGTGTGTTTGCTGAGAGAAGAAAAGGGGTTTGATTTTTCTTTATATCTCTGACTGCAAAAGAGATATATCACTGGACTGATTGATTGTAAGTTTACTGACCTCTTTTTCGACACTGGACTTTGCAAACTGAATAACCCCGGACTGACTGAACTTAGTGTATGACATATGGACTGTTTGACTATGCTATAACTCTTGCTGGAATAAAAACTATTTAACTTGCACAATGTATCTGTCTTACTGAGTGTAAGCTACTACAACGTTTTGTCTCACATATTTGCCTGCCTGCTAGACTGCCGTTGCACGTTCTGCTAGGGTGTATATCCCTAACAAACTCAAATCTATGCAATAACTAGAGGAACAAGAAATAATAATGAATTGGTATTCATATATGCAAATACATTCTAGATATGATAAAGATTGTAAAACAGTTTTTTATGATAAATTAACCGAATTAGACAGTTTTGACAGGTACTGATGAGAAGGTGATTTAAAAAATTATATGGATATTTATTTGAGGATAAATTAGAAGAAGAAGTTAAATAAACAATAATTGCTTGGGGAAAATTTTGGGGATAGACTTAGAAAAATGGCAAAAATTTATGGTCTCAAAATTATAAAATGTCAATGTCAACAGCATACAAGGAGAATTTGTATAAAATGTTTTACAGGCATCTACCACAGCAAGAATAGCAAGAATGTTCAAGAATAAATCGAAGCAATGCTGGAAGTGTCATCAGATACCTGTATCATATTACCATATGTGGTGGATGTGTGTGGAAGCCAAAAGATACTGGACTAAAATTCATACATGGCTGGAAAAAATGACAAAACAGCATATAGATTTGAAACCAGAAATATTTTTATTGGGTATCTTACCTGAATTGACATACTTGATTATAAATGTTTTAAAAACAGCTAGAATCGTACTTGCTAAAAATTGGAAAAGTAGGAAAATTCCCATAGAAGAGGAAGTGATTAAGAAAATAATAGAATGTGCAGAAATGAGTAAATAGACATTAGAAATTAGAGAGCAAGAAGATAAACAATATTATAAAATACGGGATTTATTTTGTCAATGGCTAGATAAGAAGATAGGGAAATAAAATACATAATACAATTATAATAGAATAATAGAGATAAGATAATGTAATTATACATGATTATGATAGACAATAGTTATAATGAAATGAATAATACAAATTAAGCTACGTTAAAGTTGAAATTTCCTTGTAAAAGATTTGAATTTTTAATTTTAGTCTAATAAGGAGTTAATAATAATAATAGTATAATTTGCAGTTGATTTACAATATAAAGTTTAATTTAAATTAGAAGAGAAAGACTGTTGATATTATGCACAAGAGATATGTACCAACCGACACACTGTATACAATAGAAAGAAGGTTTTATTTTGATGTTTTATGTTTGTATCTGTCAGTGTTTGTTGTCAAAAATAAAAAACTTTACAAAAAAAAGAATGCAGAACTAGAGGCTAATTGCCCAAGTTTGATCTTGACCAGCTCATGGTTGATTCAGTCTTTCATCCTTCTGAGGTCACTAAAATGAGGACCCAGGAGTGGTATATAAGTCTAAGTGGAATTGATATTTCTATATAAATTCTCCCGAGCGTGGATCCTTTTATGAGAATAAGATGACCATTCTGGGCAAAATTATTTCCACATTCCATGCATTTAAATGGTTTCTCCCGTGTGGATCATTTTGTGGCTTTTAAGGATACTGCTCCGAGCAAAGGTCTTTCCACACTCCATGCATTTAAATGGCTTCTCTCCTGTGTGGATCTTTTTGTGCCTTTTAAGATTACTGTCGCAAGCAAAGGTCTTTCCACACTCCATGCATTTAAATGGCTTCTCTCCTGTGTGGATAATCTCATGGGAAATAAGATAACTTCTTTGGGCAAAGGTCTTTCCACACTCCATGCATTTAAATGGTTTCTCTCCTGTGTGCATCATTTTGTGCCTTTTAAGATCACAGCTACGAGTAAACGTCTTTCCACAATCCATGCATTTAAATGGCTTCTCCCCTGTGTGGATCCTTTCATGGGAAATAAGATAACCTCTTTGGGCAAAGGATTTTCCACACTCCATGCATTTATATGGTTTCTCTCCTGAATGGATATTTTTGTGACTTCTAAGGCCACTGTTCCGAGCAAAGGTCTTTCCACATTCCATGCATTTAAATGGTTTCTCTCCTGTGTGGATCATCTTATGGGAAATAAGATTACTTCTATAAGCAAAGGTCTTTCCACACTCCATGCATTTAAGTGGTTTCTCTCCTGTATGGATCTTTTTGTGCCTTTTAAGATCACTGTCCTGAGCAAAGGTCTTTCCACACTCCATGCATTTAAATGGTTTCACTTCTGTGTGGATCTTTTTGTGCCTTTTAAGGTCACTGTCCTGAGCAAAGGTCTTTCCACACTTCATGCATTTATATGGTTTCTCTCCTAAGTGAATATTTTTGTGGCTTCTAAGGCCACTGCTCCGAGCAAATGTCTTTCCACACTCCATGCATTTAAATGGCTTCTCTCCTGTGTGGATCATCTTATGGGAAATAAGATGACTTCTTTGAGCAAAGGTCTTTTCACACTCCATGCATTTAAATGGCTTTTCCCCTGTGTGGGTCATCTTATGGGAAATAAGATTACCTCTTTGAGCAAACGTCTTTCCACACTCCATACATTTATATGGTTTCTCCCCTGTGTGGATCCTTTCATGGATAATAAGTGTATTGCTATGAGCAAAGCTCTTTCCACACTCCATGCATTTAAACGGCTTCTCTCCTGTGTGGATCATCTTATGTATAATAAGACGACTTCTTTGAGCAAATGTCTTTCCACACTCCATGCATTTATAGGGTTTCTCCCCTGTGTGGATCCTTTCATGGATAGTAAGTCTATTGCTATGAGCAAAGGTCTTTCCACACTCCATGCATTTATAGGGTTTCTCTCCTGTGTGGCGCTTTTTGTGGCTTCTAAGTCCGCTGCCATGAGCAAAGGTCTTTCCACACTCCATGCATTTATACGGCTTCTCCCCTGTGTGGATCCTTTTATGGATAGTAAGTTCCCTGTTTGTTCTAAAACATTTTCCACATTCCAAACATTTACAAGGCTTCTCTTTTGTGTTAATCACTTTTTGAGATGTAAGGAAGTTATTCCCAAGAGAAAGAATGAATGTCCCATTGTAATTTTGTCCATTGTGTCTTCTTATAGCATCATCTCCTTTGTTTTGCACCGGAGCATCAGTAGAAGATGAGCTCTCCTGGTTGCCATTCTTTGACTGTTTTTTTTCATGGCTTTCTAATTCCGTTCGAATTCCAAACTTCTCCGTTCCATCTTTAGCATTGATCACTTGGAACAGTTCACAGGAATCTTGATTCTCCTGCCCATTATTACCTTCAAAGCAAAAGGGAAATGAAAATGATGACAAGGTTAGAGAAAAAGATCAAAGTGTAGAAAGTCAAGTGAATTTCCTTCTGAATTTCTCTGAAATTCCATTAGGTTGTATGTTTGCATGCCTACAGTGGTGTGATATATACATGATTATTTCTATATTCATCAGTCATAAAAGCTTTGAAAATATCTAGAAAACATCTCTTTCTTTACAATTATCTATAGATATGGAAATCTGACTCAGAGTCAGTTTTGAGTTAAGGAATAAGCAGGGGAAGCATCCAAGGAGGAATTAGAAGAAAACTTAAGATTTTTTGGGGTGGGTTACTTTCAGCAGAGACCTGTGAGAAATGAAACCATTTTGAAACAAGCTCCTTCTTCCTTGGTGTATCTTGGAGCAGCTGCTCCACGCTGTCTGTCTGGCAGGCGGGACCCCCACTCGGCGTGTTCCTCGATCCCAGCGATGAGATTTTGGAGATAAATCCCTTGCTGAAGCCTCCCATTGCCTTGTAAACGCTCTTCGTGCTGAGACTGGAAAGATTGGGATGCTTCAAGAATGGCTATTTCACTGCCCCAAAGTCTCATCGACTTGCAAGGGCTCTTTGGCTGGATCTGGTACAGGCATCGGTTCGCATAGAATGGAGGCCTAAAGTACTTTAGTACGAGATCACACGAGACCAGTAGTGCAACATCTCAGGCTACTAATCTCGTGTGATCTAACACAGCAGTACTTTAGGCCTGTGTCTTTTAAGAACTGAGACCTGCACGAGATCCAGGCTGAAACTCTTTGAAAACGAAGAGGGGACTGGGTCTCAAGTATTTGGAAAGGGGCTGGTCGTAAATTGGAATGGTCACTCAGTGATCTGTTGTAACTCAGAGATTACCTGTACTCTGGCATGCTCTGAGTCACATTGCATGAGGCCTTTGTTTTTGAATTGGATTAGGAGAATGCTCTTCCATGGCCTCAGTTCTGTTCTCACACAATTTGGGGAGGTTTCAGAGGACAAATGAAAATACACTCCTCCCACACGACCTCCAGAGGACACATAAAAGCATACCTCATTCTTTTCAGCCTCCACAGATGTTCAAATAGAAATGGAAAAATACAGATAAGAAATGGCACAGAAAGCATTTTGGCAAAGAGACATTGACTCTTTCCTTCCTTCGAGCACGAGAAGACTAGATCCTTTCCTTCTCCCTCCCAAGAGACAATATCTGATCAGTGGTTTTTAAATAAAAAACCATAATCTTTCTTCTTGATTGGGGACTAGGAAACTCTTACCCAGAGAGACCACGTTCCTATGGTTTTCAAGCATGACTTCTGAATGCAGTGCTTTCTGGTCAGGATCCAGCTGAGACCATTCCTCCTCAGAGAAATACACAGCCACCTCCTCGAAGGACACCAGACTCTCCTGGACACGGAAAAAAGAACAGAACAGGAGGATTCGCAAGATCTGTTCATCATTATTGATTTAGACAAGAGGATAGAAGGGAAACTCATCAAATTTGCAGAGAAGACCAGATTGACAGGAATACCAACACTCCAGGAAGATAAGCTCCAGATATAGAAGGATCGACAGATTGGGTTCCATCTAACAACAGTGAGAAATGTATGGGTCTACATTTAGGAAAGAAAAACCAAATACACTAGCATAGATGGTACCTGGCTCAACAGTAGTAAGTGCAACAGGGATCTTGGAATCCTAGTGGACGACTTAAACATGAGTCAACACTATGCTTCAGTTGCCCCCAAAAAAACCTTAAACAGAATCATAGGCAGATTAAGAGGGATAGAATCAAGATGATATGAAGTGTTAGTACCACTTTATAATGCCTTAGTAAGACCACACTTGGAATATTGCATCTAGTTTTGTTGCCAGATGTAAAAAAGATCTTTAGACTCTAGAAAGAGTGTAGAGAAGAGCAACAAATCCTATTAGTGGTCTGGAGGCTAAAACATGTAAAGAATGGTTACTGGACTTGGGGATGTCTACTTTCATGAAAAGAAGGACTAGGGCGTGACATGAAAGCAGTGTTCCAAGAAGCAATGGATGGAGACTATTCAAGGAGAGAACCAACCTGCAACTAAAGAGAAATTTCCTGACAGTGAGAACAATTAATCAGGGGAATGACTTGCCTCCAGAAATTGTGGATGCTCGAATAGTGGAGGTTTTTATGAAGAAACTGGACAGCCATTTATCTGAAATGTTATAGGGCTTCTTGTCTGAACAGGGAATTGGAGCAGAACAGTGGTCGCCAACCAGTGGGCTGGGGACCACTGGTGGTCTGGAAGAAAATTTTGGTGGTCCACAGAGAAATGTCCCCCCCCCAAAGCATTCACTACCCCCCTGACTCTTTGGCCGACCGCAAACCTTGAGTAGACCACGCAAGATGGAACTGGAAGATAAAACTAATGGGGGGGGAGGGAAATCTGCCCCAGGGTGGCTTGCTGACATTGGTGAGAAATTTGGTCCCATATTCCAGAGCTGCAACAGTCACAGGAGTGGTCCTTTGGTCATCCTGGAGCAGCTGCTCTTCCATCTGGGTGCACCGGCCTGCCATGGACTGGAGGAGGTGCTCTGGGATAACCAAAGGGCCAGTCCTGTGACTACTGCAGCTCTGGAATATGGGACCGACTTTCCCATCAATGTCAGCAAGACACTGTCGGTCCAAATTCATATTAGTGGTCCTAGGGATTTAAAATTATGAGTTTCATGGTCCCTGAAATCCAAAAGGTTGGCGACCCCTGGACTAGACCTCAGGATACCTATCAACTCTGTTATTCTGTTCCATTGTTCCCAAATCAGAGATATACATTAAGTTAAATAGCTGTGGGTCACAAAAGTCCTAATTTTAGGTGAGAAAATGGACAAATCTGAAAACTGCTTTCACAGAAAAATATTTGGGGAAGATTTTATCAAGTGCATTGATTCTGCAAAACTTCAGTTCCTTTCAGCAAAGTTCCTGCTACTGTGATAGGTTTATTCCTACTTCTTGAAGGACTTTTTAAAATATTGCTTCTTGTAAACTCCAAGTTGGAGGAGAACCTAGCACAAGATAACCAGAGGAAGCTATGCTTGCTGACAGAAACTTGAACCTGCTATTCTGCTCTCCATGTTGTGGAAGAATACGAAAATAATCCAAGACAAATAAGGGGGAGGGGGGGGAAACAGAAGGATCGAGCCCTCTGCACACCTGCTTCACTTCCTGAAGGCAGAATACAAATCTAATATCTTTTCCCTTTCTTACTTGATTTGGAGGTTCAACCGCTGTTTGATCACCATCATAAGAACCAGAAAGCTTCATTCTTTGTTTCTCTGTAAGGAATAATTTCCAAATGCATAATTAACAAAATAGGAGGAGGTATTTTATAGTAGCGGTTGCCTACTTTTGGTGGGCCACCGAGAAATCTCACCCCCAAAGCACCCCCCAAAGCAATTAATCCAGGCTGTGCAGAAACACAAGGCTGTGCCGCCCACATGGTCCACGGGAACCCTCCCCACCCACTCACTCCTTTACCGGGCAAACTTGCCTGCTAAATTGCTATTTTTCCTTTTTCTGACCATCAGCTGTGTGAGATTTAGATTAGCTAGGAAGCAGAAAATGGTTGGATTTCTTGCCTTCTAGCTAGTCTTTAGATCTTCGGCTCTGCTTTTAAGCACAGCCAAAACTCCTTTAGGACTGAAGGTTCGATTATTCAGTGCAGACTCACAGCAAGCAAATTTTACGACAGACTGAGCTAGCCAATGGCAGATAGATAGATCATTGAATGATTCTGTGAGCAACTGAATCTGCCTGCCTGCTTTGTCTGATTTTGGGTAAAAGTTGCTCTTTTTAAATAAAAAAATCAATATTTATAATATTTACATACAAGCCATGCCCAGCCAGTCACATGACCACCAAGCCACACCCACAAATTAGGCAATGTCCAAAGAACCGGTTTGGTCCTTGGGATTTAAAATTATGAGTTTGGTGGTCCCTGAGGTGCAAAAGGTTGGCGACCCCTGTTCTATAGGAGAAAAGAGAGAGAGAAGGGAAGACAGATGGGTAATCAGAGGATCTTCCATTACCTCCTGAGGTGTCCTGACTTGGATCTTCCCAAGGGATCCTCCTGAAAAATAGCTCCTGAGGGGGATTTGATGGGTTCTTCTTTCCCTCAGGTAAAGAAGAATAGGAGAATAGGAATAGGAGGAAGGAAGAAGCAGAATTAATGTACGTCACATGACACAAAGTGGATTCTTGTATTCACAACCTCAAAGCCCCCAATATCCATCTGTGTGGATGAATGAGAAAACAATGGAACAATAGCACTTAGACTTATATACCACTTTATAGTGCTTTACAGCTTTCTCTCAGCAGTTTACAGAGTCAGCATATTGCCCCCAACAATTTGGGTCCTCATTTTACCCACCTCAGAAGGATGGAAGGTTGAGTCAACCTTGAGCCTAGTTGGATTTGAACTGCCAAACTGTAGGCAGCTGGCTGCAGAGGTAGCTTGCAGTACTGCACTCTAACCACTGCGCCACAGAGGCTCCTTCAAGAACAGGTGAATTGCCACATATTATAAGCGTGGGAGAAGTTTGGGAAGGAGGGGTGAAGCATTCAAGCACTCTCTCTATTTATTCCTTTCCGAGTTCCCTAAAGTCTCCCACCTGCCACTGGAGCGGCTCCTTCTGCTCCTCGGCCTGACTCAGCAGGAAGCCTTCAGCAAGGGCTACCGCCTGGGAGCTGGTCTGTGCTCCACACTCCCGCACCCAGCCCTCTATCTCTGGAGGCAGAAGGAAAAGGAGATGCTCCAAAACCACCAGGTCCAGCATCTGGGCTTTGCTGTGTTTTCCTGGGTTCAGCCATCGCCTGCACAAGTCATGGAGTTGGCTGCAAAGCTCTCGGGGACCCTCAGCCTCTCGGTATTGGATGGAGGTCCAGGGCGGAACTTCAGAAGGGAATCTGGTTCCCTCCTGCAGGACCTTCTGCCTGGCTCTGGTCCAGCCCTCCCCACAGCTCCAAGGCTGAAGAGCCACAAGGCCTTTTCCGTTCCCCATCCTTCCTCTCTCCAGCAGAGCAGCTCCAAAGGGCTCCAGGGACTCTGAAGGGTCTCCAGGGGCCTCCTCCTTCATGGGACCATTTCTGGGGCTGCAGGGCAGATCCCTGCCGGTCCTTCCGCTCCCTCCCTTCCTTCCTTCCCCTGCAGAGGAAATCCTGGCTTGGAAAGGCTGCTCAGGGCTCTGAGATTCCAGATCTGGGAGGAAGAGAAAAACCGACGCCCAGGATCAGAAAGGGGGATTCAGCCCCTGGACCCCCTTCCTCCAACCTGCCCACAGGCCCAAGCGGCTCCTCCCAGCACAGGGCCCAGCTCCCCCGCTCGGAAAAGGGCTGGGAAGGAGGCAACTGGAGAGGCCGCCCCTCCCCCACTTCTCTCCCCCTCTGGAGACAGGATTGGGCCCTCGGGGAGCCCGGTACGAATCCTGCCTCTTGCTCCTCACCCAGCTTCTCTCCTGCTGGGCCTCCGCCAGGCTCCCCAATCCCCCCTTTGCATGCAGAGGGAGGCTAGGGAGCATGGGACCCAGGAAGAGCCCCCTCCCTCACCTGTGGCACTCTGGATGTCCCCCACCCCCACCAGACTCCCCCGCAGCAACACCGCCTCCTGCGGAGCCCCAGGTGTTGAGGAAAGCGAGTACGGAGTCTTAGAGAGGCAAGGCTCAGTGATGTCACTTCCTTTGCCGCCGCCTCTGGGAAGGCAGCCTTGACGTTTGCCCTCCAGTGGCCCAATGGGGAAGCGCCTGGAGTTCTCTTCCCTTGGAGGAGGCGCCCCCTGGTGGATTCAGGGCAAAGGGCCAGGATGGTAGAAAGGGCGGGAAAGAGGAGCGCATGGGAGGGGGAAGGGAGAGGGCGGGGATGATGGGCTTGGGAGTAGCGGGAAAGGCCCCTCTCCATGGCTCCCTGTTAGACAAAAGCTTCCACGTCTGTGCTTATTTTCCCCCCTTTTATAGGAGCCCAAATGCCTCGAAGGAGCTTTTGTCTTTCTTCTGCGGCGTTTCTAGAGTGGTTGGTTATTTCTTATCTATAAAGTGTAACTCCACCTCCGCCTCTTTCATTAGGTCCGCTTCTATATTTGTTTAGAGGAGAGGAGAGAAATCTTTGTGGAAAAGATTGTGGACATGCCCCCATGTCTCCCTCCTCCTTCTTTTCCTCAGACCAGACACACCCAGTTCCAGCAACCGTTGTGTTTTTATTTATTTTAGCCTCCATCTTTGTTGCTCTTCTCTGCACTCTTTCTAGAGTCTCAAGATCTTATTTATTTATTATACCAAACACAAATAAAAATTGAAATAGGAAATTAAGGGAAGCAGAAAGAGGGGAAAAGAAAGTCTGAGGTACAAGAGAAAAAAAGATGTTGACTTCTTTTTAGCCCAGTGCAAGATTTTAAAAAAGAAACATTCCAGCCTGACAATTGTGTCTAATGGACAAAAGCAAAGACATTTTGGGTCTTTTTCTTTTGAACCCTTTAAATGTGAAAATATCCCACTTAATGGTTGGAGAAGGAAAGCGCACAAATGTCCCAAACACCCTGTTGTGGCTGAGGGAGGGCAGGCTCCCATCTGAGGGGATCTGCACTCTGATTGGTTGCTGAGGGTGGAAAGGGGGCATTTCCCCTTTTCCCGCCTTTTTCGTCTGCGCTTTTTGAGATTTACCTCAGTCTTTCAAGGAGGCGCCTTTTTCTCCCCTGAAGCGAAGCGGCGCCTCTGCCTGGTTTAGCCGAGGGTTTTTCGGGGCTTCCCTTTGAATTTGAGGGGGTGTCTGTGGGTGACCCCCCCAACTTCTCCTCACTCATTGCGGGGCTGCCCCTCCCCCCCTTGTCATCCAAGTGCAGCTACTCTTTCCACGGCAGAATCTACCCATGAAATTAACTTTTTTGTGTGTTTATGTGTGTGTGTCAGGAGGAATGTGTGTCGAGGGGGTGGAGACTTTCTCAGACTTTTGATTTGGGTGGGGCCAGAACCAATGAGAATCCTCCCTTCTGGAGCATCATCGGTCTCCGGGCAGAGTCTCCCTTGACTTCACCCGGTGGAGGAGATAGTTCGCCACAGCGAGAGAAGCGCAGAAAGTGGGAGGGGGGATCTTTTCAGTCTTGGGGGGCTGCATTAATCTAGGGGGGGTGTTTCATACCAGCTCCGGAGGGGAAGGTGGACTTCCTTTTGCGCTCTCCCCCTGCATGATTCTCATCAAGTCTCTCTCTGTGCGCTTGGAGGGGCAGACTAGATGCCCTTTGAGTTCCCACAGTGCTCAGAGGGCACCCAGGCTGGGGCTGCCGAGACTCCAGACGGGCAAAGTAGAGCCAGAGCTCGAAGAGTCCTTTGGGCTCCCCTCCCCTCAGTCTGAAAGGAGGGAGCCCCCAGCAGCTGCACCGGAGGATAAGGGGGAAGGAGCAGCCCCACAGCCAGCCAAGACTTGGGGACCCCACAATCACCCCAATCCCTCGTCATCCAGCTGGAACTTCTCCCCAAGCCCCCTCCCCTTGAAGGGAGGATTTCCATAGGGATCTCTCGGGTTTACAGGAGAAAACAGTGTTTTCCGTCCTTGAAACCCGCGTCTCTCTCACTCGAAGAGCCCCTTTCAATGCCCCCCTCAGCCCCCAATAGGAAAGCATCTCCCCCTTTCTTTCTGGGGGTCGGGATCCCCCTTTTCCTTGCAAAACAGTCCTAAATGGAGATTGTTCTGTATTCTGTACAGTGGTAGATTTGTAAACTGTACAGATGCAGATAAACTCAACAAGACGTCCATAACAAAGTACATTTATTGGTTCATCAGGTATCCTCATAGCTCACATTTGTGTTGAAGTTCTTCTTTAATGACCAATCCTTTGTATATCTGTCTTGTAGGTAAAAAGATGATTATCTTCGATCCTTTTTCTCTCATCTCGTGGAGATAGAAGTAGAACAGTTACCACGAGTCCCTGAGTTCAGCCAAGAGTGAGGAAAACTCCCCCACCCCATCAAGGGTCAATTTAGTACCAATCAGGATTACAGATGTGGTCACATGATATGGACTACATTTTCCAGGATACCTTAACTACATTTACCGTGATGCATTCCCTTAAGGGGACAGCTCACAATTGCTACCTAACTATCCAATTCCCATAGATTGGCTGGACAGCACACTCCCCGCCTGGAATTGTAAATTCCACTATTAAAAGAAGAAGAAGAAATTAACTATAAACTAAGATAAGCAGTACACAGTAATACTAACTGAATAGTAGATAACTATATAACTAAGATAAACAGTTAGCTATATAACTAAGAGAAACAGTAAACATTAATAAAGCATCAAACAAAGCAAGGCATGCAAAGCTTGAGGTTCAATCTTCAAGTTCAGCCCTTCTCCACAGTAGCACAAGGTCGGTGACTGGCCTGGTGTAGAGCTTCTTTGTAAAGGTCTGCTGGTCGCAGGAGGAATCTAGTCAGGACCTTGACTTTGCGGATAAGTCCATCAGAGCTGGGCATGGTTTGAAATGTAAGTCCCATAGGCCACGTGTTGCGATGCGCATCCTTGTCTTTCAGCAAGACAAGGTCTCCCACTTTGAGGTTTGGTTCTTTGGTCTTCCATTTACGGCGGTCTTGTAGGGTAGACAGGTACTCTTGCTTCCAACAGTTCCAAAAGGTGTTGGCAAGCTGTTGAACTTGTCTCCATTTTTGTTTGTACAAGTCCTTAGAATCAAAGTTCCCTAACACCGTGGGCCAATCACCCGTCTTCTGAGTTAGCAAGGCAGCTGGAGTGAGAATGGTCAGATTGTCAGGATCTGAAGAGACCGGAACTAAAGGTCGACCATTTATGGTGGACGCGTCTTGATGAGAGAAAAAGGATGGAAGATAATCATCTTTTTACTGTTCTGTACTCTGTACAGTGGTAGATTTGGAAACTGTACAGATGCAGATAGATAAACTCAACAAGACGTCCATAACGAAGTACATTTATTGATTCATCAGGTAGCCTCATAACTCACATTTGTGATGAAGTTCTTCTTTAATGACCAATCCTTTGTATATCTGTCTTGTAGGTAAAAAGATGATTATCTTCTATCCTTTTTCTCTCAACTCGTGGCGATAGAAGTAGAACAGTTACCACGAGTCCCTGAGTTCAGCCAAGAGGAAAACTCCCCCAACCCATCGAGGGTCAATTTAGTGACCAATCAGGATTACAGATGTGGTCACGTGATATGGACTACATTTCCCAGGATACCTTAACTACATTTACCGTGATGCATTCCCTTAAGGGGACAGCTCACAATTGCTACCTAACTATCCAATTCCCATAGACTGGCTGGGACAGCACAAGACTGACTCTCCTGGGGTCTCCCACCCTTCACTCTTCATCTTCACTGAGTCCCAGCCCCCAACTTTTCTTCTTCCCCCGAATCTTCAGCCCAACTCCCAGCCTTTGGAGGATTCTCGGGGATTACCTGTTTCCTATTCACCTCCCGGAAAAGACCCCCTGCACCCTCCAAGAGCCTCTCAAAGGGAGAGTCTCCAGCCCCCCTCACAGAGGGGAGCCAGTTTCAGAGGAGCAACTTGGAGCCCCCCAAATCCTTCTCCCTCTGTTCCCCCCTTCCCCTCTAGGTCCCGATAGAGCAATGGGGGATTATGGGGGTTGGGGGAGTTCCTGGTCTCCTGCCCAAATTCAGGGGCTCCCCCAGAAGCTCCCCTCTTGCCCGACCTTCAAAGCCTCAAATGTGAGATTCAGAAGAAAAAGTTAATACTTTGGCTTCAATGCCTCTTTTTCCTTCTGTGGCTTCAAGGCTGAAAATGCCTCACTTTCCCTCTTTCGCTTTTCCTTCCCTTCCTCCTTCGAGGCAGCTCCGACCCAGACAATGGGGGGGGGACCAGCTGAGTCTCCCCACCTCGGCTACAATCGGGGAACGGGGGGGAGGGGTCCCTCTCCATCCTCGTGGGGGGCAATATGGCCAGGAGTGGGGAGGAGACCACGCAGAGATCGAGGCCGTTGTAGGCTCTGGAGACCCATCAGCTTCCTTCCCCCCCCCCACCGGGGATTCTTCCCAGCCCCCTCCTCCCCCCAACCCCTTCCTTCCCCACCCAGTCCCCTCCTTACCGGGGGTCTCCTTCCCCTCTTCGCTCCCTGGGATCCGGGCCACCGCCCCCACCAGCAGCATCAGGGAGAGCCCAGCAGAGCCCATGGATGCTGCCCCACGCGCCCCCAAAGAGAAGGGAGGAAGACGCGGAGGCTCCCAGCCCCAGAGGCGGAATGGAGGGGTGTGATTGAGGGGGGGCGGAGTTTTTTCTCTCAATGAGACCCTTGGGAATGCCCAGAAGCAGGGGGACCAATGGGAATCCTCCCTTCTTTAACGTCATCAGTCTCTGGGCAGAGTCACCCTGGACTTCACCCGCAAGAGAAGATAGTTCAGCGCACAGAGAGAAGCGGAGAAAGTGGGAGGGGAACCTTTTCGGTCTTGGGGAGCTGCGGCTCAAGGGGGGGTTCATGCCAGCCCTGGAGTGGAGTGTGGGATTCCTTTTGCCCTCCACGGCGTGGAGTGGGACTGCGGTGGAGGAGAGAAGGGGAGGCGCAGCCCCATAGCCAGTGAGGACTTGGGGGTCTCTTAGCCGGTTGACTGGGGAGTCCTCGAGCGCCTTCACACACACACACACACACACACACACGTTGGGAGCGCCCCTCCTCCAATCAAATAAGGTCACTGCCCGCCCCGCCCTCCCAAAGCTTCTGCCTTTGGCTCCCTTCCTGGCAAAGGGGCTGCTGCAGGGCCGGTTTCACCCCCAGCGCTGTGGGGTTTTCTGACCCACCGCAAATGGAAGGTCAATTCTGGTTCAAGAAGGGCGGTTGTGGATCTGAATGGGGGGAGATAAGAGGGGGGAGGGACCCTCCCTGCCAACCGACTCTCCCAAAGCTCCAGAAGGCAGGAGGAGAAAGAAGGCAAGGGCACTGACCAAAGAGAGATTCCTTTCCTGACCATAAGAGTTTAGGAACCTGGACGGACATCTAGTCCACCCCTGCATGCCCAGAGAGGAAAATCCAGCTGAGAATCGGGAAAAGAGCAGATAAAGTGGAGAGGGTCCCTTCTGGGGCTGCCATGAACATTTTGAGCTGAAGGATCCCTCTCCCACTTTCTCCGCTTGTCTCTCTCTCCCCGGAACTCTCCCTCCTCCTTCAGGTGAAGTCACAAAGGACTCTGCCCGGAGACCGATGACGCTGCGGCAGGGATAATTCCCATTGGTGATTCAGCTCGTTCTGGCTCCTCCTAGCTTTTTGAGAAAAACGTACCCTCCTCCAGACACACACACACACACACACAAACGTGTTCATTAAATGTGAAGATTGTGCCGTGGGAACAGCTGTCGCACTGGATGATAAGGGGGGAAGAGGCAGCCCCGCAGCCAGTGAGGAGAAGTTGGGGGCCACACAGAGAAACCCCCCCAATCCGAAGGAAAGCCCCCAGAAAACTCTGCTAAACCAGGGAGAGGCGCCGCTTCGCTTCAGGGGAGAAAAAGGCGATTCGCCTCCTTGAAAGACGCGTCAGGAACATCCTGAGGTAAATCTCAAACAACCCAAAGAAGAAAAAGGCGGGGAAAAGGAAACGCCCGCTTTCCATCCGCAGCAACCAATCAGAGCGCGGATCCCCTCAGGCGGGAGCCCGCCCTCACTCAGCCACAACGGGGTGTTTGGGACCTTTGTGTGCTTTCCTTCTCCAGCCATTAAATGGGATATTTTCACATTTAAAGGGTTCGAAAGGAAAAGACCCAAAATGACTTTGCTTTTGTCCATTAGATTGAATTGTCAGGCTAGAATGGTTTCTTTTTTAAAAAAATCAGCATCTTTCCCCCACCCCCCTTTTTTTTCTTGTACCTCAGTCTTTCTTTTCCCCTCTTTCTCCTTCCCTTAATTTCCTATTTCTATTTTTCTTTGTGTTTTGTATAATAAATAAGATCTTGAGACTCTAGAAAGAGTGCAGAGAAGAGCAACAAAGATAGAGGCTAAAACATTAAAAAAAAACGGTTGCTGGAACTGGGTGTGTCTGGTCTGAGGAAAAGAAAGACGAGGGGAGACATGGTGGCATCTTCAGGGATTTCCACAAAGAAGATTTCTCTTCTCTCCTCCAAGCGCTTCCCCGTTGGGCCACTGGAGGGCGAACATCACGGTTCCCTTCTCAGAGGTGGCGGCAAAGGAAGTGACATTACTGAGGCTTGCCTCTTTAGGACGCCGCACTTGCTCTCCCCAACCCCTGGGGCGCCACAGGAAGCGGAGGGGCTGCGAGATAGTCTGGCGGGGGGGGGGGGGGATCCCGGGCCGGCCCGCGGGGGGGGGGGGGGCTCTTTCCGTATCCCATGATCCCTAGACGCCCAATCTAAGCGAAGGGGGGGAGTGGAGGGTGGGTTTGGCAGAGGCCCAGCAGGAGAGGAAAAGCTGGGGGAGGAGGAGGAGGAGGCAGGATTCGCACCGGCCTCCCCGAGGGCCCAATCCTTCCTCCAGAGGGGGAGAGAAGCGGAGGGGGGCTCTCCGTTGCCACTTTCCCGGCCCTGTATCGGGGGCCTTGGCCCCTGCGCTGGGAGGAGCCGCTTGGGGCTGCGGGCTGGTTGGAGGTCCAGGGCTGAATCCCCCTTTCTGATCCTGGCCGGCGGTTTTTCTCTCCCTCCCAGATCCAGAAGTTCGGAGCCCTCGACAGCCTTTGCAAGCCAGGATTTCCTCTGTGGGGGAAGGAAGGGAGGAAGAGAGCAGAAGGACCAGAAGGGATCCGTCCTGCGGCCCCAGAAATGCTCCCGTGAAAGCAGGGGCCCCTGGAGACCCTCCAGAGTCCCTGGATTCCTTTGGAGCTGCTCTACCGAAGAGAGGAAGGATGAAGACGCCCCCTTTGGCCAAGGAGGGGAGTGGAAAAGGCCTCACGACTCTTCAGTCTGGCAGCTGTGGGGAGAGCTGGACCAGAACCGGGCAGAAGGAGGGAACCATCCTCCCTTCAGAAGTTCCTCCCTGGACCTCCATCAAATACCAGGCAGCCAACGGTCCCCAAGGACTTTGCAGCCGACTCCATGACTTGTGCAGGCGATGGCTGAGCCCAGGAAAGCACAGCAAAGCCCAGATGCTGGACCTGGTGGTTCTGGAGCAGCTCCTGGCTCTCCTGCCCCCAGAGATAGAGGACTGGGTGCGGGAGTGTGGAGCAGAGAACAGCTCCCAGGCGGTGGCCCTGGCGGAAGGCTTCCTCCTGAGCCAGGCGGAGGAGCAGAAGGAGCAACTCCAGTGGCAGGTGAGAGACTTTAGGGAGCTTGGAATGGAATAAATAGAGAAAGTGTTTGAATGCTTCACCCTCCTTCCCAAACTTCTCCCACGTTCATAATAAGAGGCAATTCTCCAATTCTGGTAGGACATTGTTCCATTCTTTTCTCAGTCAGCCACACGGATGAATATTGGAGGCTTTGAGGTTGTGTTCTGAATACAAGAATCTACTTTGTGTCTTGTGATGTACATTATTTCTGCTTCTTCCTTCCTTCCTCCTATTTGAAGTGCTGCAGTGTGGAGATCAGAAATCCTGAGGGAAAGAAGAACCCATCAAATCCCCCTCAGGAGCTATTTTTCGGGAGGATCCCTTGGGAAGATCCAAGTCAGGACACCTCAGGAGGTAATGGAAGATCCTCCGATTCCCCATCAGTCTTCCCTTCGCTCTCTCTTCTCTTCTATAGAATACCTCCTCCTATTTTGTTAATTATGCATTTTGAAATTATTTATTCCTCACAGAGAAACAAAGAATGAAGCTTTCTGGTTTTTATGATGGAGATCAAACAGCGGTTGAACCTCCAAATCAAGTAAGAAAGGGAAAAGATATTAGATTTCTATTCTCCCTTCAGGAAGTGAAGCGGGTGTGCAGTGGGCTCGAGCCTTCTGTTTCCCCCCCTTCTTTGTCCTGGATTATTTTTGTGTTCTTCCATAACATGGAGAGCAGAATAGCAGGTTCAAGTTGCTGTCAGACAGCATAACTTCCTCTGGTTATCTTGCTCTTCTAGGTACTCCTCCAACTTGGAGTTTACAAGAATGAATTTTTAAAAAGTCCTTGAAGAAATAGGAATAAACGTATCACAGTGGCAGGAACTGCTACAGACTTTTTTTTTTTATTCTTTAACTCGGAATTGTGCAAGGCTAATGAAAAATAAATACTCACATTGCCACATTACCATTTTTAAAAAGCCTCATTTATAAACTGTAATTCAAAAATAAGCAAATCGTATTAAAAAATAAAGCAGACTATTAAAATCCAAAGGGAGTGGCGGAGGCCCAGCAGGAGAGGAGAAGCTGGGCGTGGAGGCTGTGTTGAGCATGTAATCACAGTAGCTCTGACTACTGGGTCAATGAATGATTAACAAAGCGATAGATTAGTTGATCCAGAAGTGGGATTGCTTTATGGAAAGGCACTGAAAGTTTTGCAGAATCAATGAACTTGATAAAACTTCCCCAAATATTTCTTCAGTGAAAGCAATTTTCAGATTTGCCCATTTGCTCACCTAAAATTAGGCCTTGTGTGATCCACAGCCATTTAACTTAGTGCATATCTCTGTGGAAATTTGGGAACAATAGAAAAGAATAGCAGACTTGATAGGGATCTTGGAGGTCGTCTAGTCCTGCTCAGACAGGAAGCCCTATAACATTTCAGATAAATGGCTGTCCAATTTCTTCATAAACAGCTCCAGTGTTTGAGCACCCACAATTTCTGGAGGGAAGTCATTCCACTGATTAATTGTTCTCACTGTCAGGAAATTTCTGTTTAGTTGTAGGTTGGTTCTCTCCTTGAATAGTTTCCATCCATTGCTTCTTGGAACTCTGTCTCCCCTAGTCCTTCTTTTCATGAAACTAGACATACCCAATTCCAGCAACCGTTCTTTATATGTTTTAGCCTCCAGTTTATAATAATTTTTGTTGTTCTTCTCTGCACTCTTTCTAGAGTCTAAAGACCTTTTTTACATCTGGCAACCAAAACCGGATACAATATTCCAAGTGTGGTCTTACCAATGCCTTATAAAGTGGTACTAACACTTCATGTCATCTTGATTCTATCCCTCTTAATGCAGCCTGTGATTCTATTGGGGTTTTTTGGGGCAACTGAAGCATAGTGCAGATTCACATTTAACTGGTTGTCCACTAGGACTCCAAAATCCCTGTTGCACTTACTACTGTTGAGCCAGGTATCACTATTCTATGCCAGTGCATTTGGTTTTTCTTTCCTAAATGTAGAACCTTACATTTCTCACTGTTGATCTTGTTTTGTTAGATGGGGCCCAATCTGTCGATCCTTCTATATCTCGAGCTTTTAAGTCTGGAGTGTTGGTATTCCTGTCAATCTGGTCTTGTCTGCAAATTTCATGAGTTCCCCTTCCATCCTCTTGTCTAAATGAATGATGAAGATGAGCAGTTCTTGCGAATCCTCCTGTTCTGTTTTTTTCCCCGTGTTCAGGAGAGTCTCGTGTCCTTCGAGGAGGTGGCTGTGTATTTCTCTGAGGAGGAATGGTCTCAGCTGGATGCTGACCAGAAAGCGCTGCATTCGGAAGTCATGCTTGAAAACCATAGGAACGTGGTCTCCCTGGGTAAGAGTTTTCTAGTTCCCAATCAGGAAGTAATCTTATAAACTCATCAAGGAGAGAAACAAGTTAGAACTAAGGAGACATTTCCTGACAGTACAATTAATCAGTAGAACAACTTGCCTCCAGAAGCTGTGAAAGCTCCCACTGGAAATTTTGGATGTTGGATAACCATTTGTCTGAAGTGGTGTAGGGTTTCCTGCCTAAGCAGGGACTTGGACAAGAAAACCTCCAAGGTTCCTTCTATTATTCTATTCTATTTCTTAACTGAAAACTGACTCTGAGTGAGATTTGAATATATTCAGATAATTGTAAAGAAAAAGATATTTTCTAGATATTTTCAAAGCTTTCCTGACTCATGAAAATAGAAATCATCATGTCTATATCACACCACTGTAAGCATGCAAACATACAACCTAATGGAATTTCAGAGAAATTCAGAAGGAAATTCATGTGACTTTTTACTTTTTTCTCTAACATTTTCATTTTCATTTCCCTTTTGCTTTGAAGGCAATAATGGGCAGGAGAATCAAGATTCCTCTGAACTGTCCCAAGTGATCAATGCTAAAGATGGAACAGAGAAGTTTGGAATTCGAATGGAATTTGAAAGCCATGAGAGAAACCAGTCAAAGATTTGGAATCAGGAAAGCTCATCTTACACTGATGCTCCAATGCAAGACTTTCTTGCCCAAGAAGAGAAAATAAGGAAAAAATATACTGGAAAAAGTGTGAAGCTATTCAAAGGTACAGTACAAGTAAATGAAAACTATTTAACCCAAAACAAAGGAGAAGATGCTATAAGAAGTCAGAATGGACAAAATTACAATGGAACATTCATTCCTTCTCTTGGGAATAACTTCCTTACATCTCAAAAAGTGATTGACACAAAAGAGAAACCTTATAAATGTTCGGAATGTGGAAAATGTTTTAGAACAAGCAGGCTACTTACTATCCATAAAAAGATCCACGCAGGAGAGAAACCATATAAATGCACAGAGTGTGGAAAGACGTTTACTTGTAGCAGTGGCCTTAGAAGACACAAAAAGATCCACACAGGGGAGAAGCCATTTAAATGCATGGAGTGTGGTAAGACGTTTACACTTGGTAGTGGCCTTACAAGTCACCAAAAGATCCACTCAGGAGAGAGACCATTTAAATGCACGGAGTGTGGAAAGACCTTTGCTCAGGACAGTGATCTTAAAAGGCACAGAAAGATCCACACAGGAGAGAAACCATTTAAATGCATGGAGTGTGGAAAGACCTTTGCTCGAAGCAGTCATCTTATTTCCCATAAAATGATCCACACAGGGGAGAAGCCGTATAAATGCATGGAGTGTGGAAAGACATTTACTGATGGCAGTGGACTTAGAAGCCACAAACAGTTCCACACAGGAGAGAAACCCTATAAATGCATGGAATGTGGAAAGACCTTTGCTTATAGCAATACACTTACTATCCATGAAAGGATCCACACAGGGGAGAAACCATATAAATGCATGGAGTGTGGAAAGACCTTTGCTCAAACAGGTCATCTTATTTCCCATAAGATGATACACACAGGGGAGAAACCACATAAATGCATGGAGTGTGGAAAGACCTTTTCTCAAAGAGGTCATCTTATTTCCCATAAAATGATCCACACAGGAGAGAAGCCGTATAAATGCATGGAGTGCGGAAGGATGTTTACTCGTGGCAGTGGCCTTAGAAGTCACAAAAAGATTCATA
>NW_020717334.1:61456-86731 GCF_900518725.1 Notechis scutatus
TTTACTCAGAGCAGTAGGCTTAGAAGCCACAAAAAGATCCACTCTTTTTTCCCATAAAAGAAGCCACACAGGAGAGGAGCCATTTAAATGCATGGAATGTGGAAAGAGTTTTGTTCAGAATGGTCATCTTATTTCTCGTAAAAGGATCCACGCTCGGAGAAACTATATAGCAATAGCAATTCCACTTTAGACTTATATACCACTCGTGGGTCCTCATTTTAGTGACTTCAGAAGGATGAAAGGCTGAATCAACCATGAGATGGTCAGGATCGAACTCCTGGCTGTGGGCAGTTAGCCTGCAGTACTGTATTCTAACCATTGACCCACTATGTTTCTATAGATATTGTGCCTTTCTGATCCAAATGAGACAAGGTTGAATCCAGCAAAATGAAAAAACAAAAAAATGTCTTTAGACTTTGGAGAAAGTGGAAAGAAGAACAGCTAAAAAACAATCTACCGATTCACTAGTAGATCCAGAAGTGAATTAAAATCTCTCTCCAGCAACTCCCATCTCATCAAATTGGAAGCCCAAAATGTTATCAGTAGATTTTTGTCTAAAATTAGGTGAATTTGAGGTTGGGCCATAAAAATGATTCATGCCATCTGATAGTCTGTTTACCTACTAAAAGTAATCTATATGAGTTTGTTAAGCCTGAATTCCCCATCGAGTGTTAAGGAAAACAAACTAAACAGAATGTGTAGCGTAGTCAGATAGGCAGACAGGTAAATGTGTGAGATAAGTTTGTATTTTAGTTAACACGCAGTAAAAAACAGATACGCTTGTGCTATCAAAAATATAGTTTATTCCATTAGGAATTATAGCATAGTCAAAATAAACGGTCCATTAGTCATGTATCATTTCAGTCAGTTCAGTCGAGGATACTCAATTTGCTAAGTCCGTGTTGAATAGCCAATGTCAGTTCACTTACAATAAATCAGTCCGTATTTTCTCTTCTCTCCGTTGAGAAATAAACACTCCTTTCTCACCTCCGTTCCAGTAAGGAAAAATGCAGTCATCAATCCATCCAGTAATTAGGGATCATTAAGCCAGAGAGAGTGAGCTGCAATTGACTTGCTTCTTTTATGGTGCTTTTACAACCACACCCTTAATTACATTCTTGTAGTTAAAGTTACACACACTTTAACCAACAAACCATGATAACTTATTTATTATTTTTACCCAAACCAGTTAGGGTAAACAATGTTATCCCTAACAGAGTTGAGGATGTTTTCAATAAAATATCACATTGAAACTTCAATTTCCACTGGTTTAAAAATGTTCCATCCATTTTCTTGCTGAAATATTTTTTCTCATCCAGAATTTTCTTGTTCAAATAAAGAGTCACGATGTTCACTTTGTAAAGCCACTGCCTTTATTTTAGCTATTCTACAAAGATCTTTAATGTTCCCAGATGCAAATGGGCTTATTATGAAAAACAACAACCCACACCTGAAATGTTCTTTCTCTGGGTGGCAACCAGATTAGATTGCTGGTTTAAGCATTATAGAATTTGGTGCGATTAAAAATAATCCCTCAACAGAAAGAAAGATTGTTAGCAAAGTACTCTGAGCTGGAGCAAACCTTTTAAGGCCCTTCTTGGGTGGGTTCACCAGACACCCCCCATTAATCCATCTAAGAATTTTCCTATTTGGAGCATTAGCTGAAGATGGGATCGAGAGGGATCTCGTCCAAGGCTCTGCTATAATCTTGGGATCTGCCTTATCTCCTCAGTCCTCATTGTCACGCTCTACCCTTTCCTCAAGAGCCCCCCTCTGAATCCCTGCCCCCCTCATCCCGGGCTTGAAAGTGAGAGAGGAAGTTTTGGAAGCTAATTCAAAGCTGAAATCTGAGAGGAATCCACCAAATTGGAGGAAAAAAGGGGAACGCAGACACAAAACAGGATATGTAGAAACCAAAGTCAGTCCAAAAGGGACTCAGATGCATCTGCACGGATGCTCAAAGCCCTAGGAAGAAACTGGGTGAAGGTGGAACCCAAAGGAAGGTGTGACATTGTTGTCATCATTGAAACTCTGATTCTGTCTCAGCTTGGAACTGTCTCCTGCAATGGGTGAAAGCAAGAGAGACCCTGCCTGGAGACTGATGATGCTGCATAATGGAGAATTCTGATTGGTTCTGCTTCTTCTGGCTACTTCACGCTGACTTTGAGCAAAGGAAGCTTTTTTTTAACCCTTTCCCCTCCACTCCGCTGAAGATGCTACCCAGACTGGGACCGAAACTTCCGGAAAGCGACCCACAAGTCGGGAGGAGGAAACTTTACCCTCCAAACTCTTCATCTCCCACCCAGTCCAGACCCACCAATTTCGCTTCTGGGGCAGGAAACATTCAGGTCTCCCCATTCCGGGGGGGGGGGGGGAGACACTGGTGGGGCAGCACACATGGGCTCTGCTGGGGTCCTCCAGCTGTTGATGGGGACGGAGCTGTAGGGGATCCCTGGAAGTGAAGGGGGGGAGGAGACACACAGGAAGGAGGGGCTGGGAGGGACTCACAGATGCTGGGAGGGATGGAGGGGCTGGGACCCCCATGTGAGACTTTGGGGGGTGGAGGGCAAGAGAGTCTTCAAACCCCGAATTGCTTCGGAGTCCCCAAAGTTTCTTCCGTTCAAAGAGGAAGGAGGCGGAAAGTGAAAGGGGGAAGCTGAGGCATTTTCAGACTGGAATCCACAAATGCCGCCAAAATATATAAGAAGAATTTTGGCAGCTTCAGAAATTTCACTTTTTCTTCTGAATCTCAAATTTAAGGCTTTGAAAGTCAAGCAAGAGGGGAGCTCGGATCCCTTTTGGGGAGGGGACCAAGGCCCCCATCACCCCATATTCCCCCATTCCTCAATCAGGACCTGGAGAGGGGCCTTTGAGAGAAGGGGATTTGGGGGTTCGAGTTGCTCCTCGGAAATTAACTCCCCCAAACTCTCCCTTTTGTGAAGGGGGAGACCCTCCCTTTGAGGTGGTCTTGGGGGGGCTCTGGGGGGGTGTCTTTGGGGAGCGGACAGGAAATTGCAACTGATCCCAACTAGGAATCTTTTTTCCATCTTTCAGGATCCCTTTTAATTTCTTGCTGCAATTTTCTTGGAAAGATGACTTAAAAGACAGAATATTATTTTGAGGAGTGTAAAGGCGTCTTTGGCCTGAATAACCGACTCGAATTTCTTCTCTGCCTGGAACTATCTCCTCCATCGGCTGAAGTCAAGGGAGACTCTGCCCGGAGACTGATGACACTACAACCAGGGAGGATTCCCATTGGTTCTGCACTTTCTGGACGCTCCGAAGTTGGAGGAAAACTCCTCCCCCATCCAGACCCCCCCCCCCCACATTCCGCCTCTGGGGCTGGGAGCCTCCGCGTCCTTCTCCTCTCTCTTTGCGGGCGCTTGTGGGGCGGCATCCAAGGCTTTTGCTGGGCTCCCCTTGATGCTTCTGGTGGGGGCGCTGGCCTGGATCCCCGGAAGTGAAGGGGGGAAGGGGACCCCCGGTAAGGAGGGGGGTTGGTTGGGAAAGTAAGGGGCTGGGGGGAGGAGGGGGCTGGGAAGGACCCCTGGAGGGGTGAAGGAAGCTAATGGGTCTCCAGAGCCTCCAACAGCCTTGTTCTCTATGTGGTCTCCCCCCCCCCCCCCCCCCCCCCCCCCCCCCCCCCCGAGGATGAAGAGGAATTCCTCCCCCCATTCCCCAATTGTAGCCGAGGTGGGAGTTGCAGCTGGGCCCCTCTCTCGGCCTGCGCCTGCCCCATTGTCTGGGTCGGAGTTGGCTGCATTGAAAGAGGAAGGGAAGGAAAAGCTAAATAGGGAAACTGAGGCATTTTCAACCCTGAATCCACAGAAGGAAAAAGGCAAAAGTATTTTGGCTTCTGCAGAAATTTCCGTTTTTCTTCTGAATCTCAAATTTGAGGCTTTGAAGGTCAAGCAAGAAGGGAGCTTGGATCCTTTCTGGGGGAGCCCCTGAATTTGGGGAGGGGACCAAGTACCCCCCCCCCCCACCCTCCCATTACCTCCCATTGCTCTTTTGGGACCTGAAGGGGGAGGGGGGAACTGAGGGAAGAGGATATTGGGGGCTCCCAGTTGCTCCCCTCAGTTGGCTCTCCAAGGGGGCTGGATGTGGGGGGGGGTCTGAAGAGGTCTTTTTGGGGACGGGGATTGGAAACAGGTGTGATCCCCGAGAATCACCCCAAGGCTGAAGATTAGGGGGAAGTTGAGGGGAACCAAATGAAGGTGGGGGTTGAAGGGCTGGTAAACCCCAGGAGTGTCACTCTAGATGTCCTGATTGAGTCCCCTCCCCATATTCCCTCCCAAAGGAAGAGAGTGGAGGGGATATGGATATTACCTTCCCTCCAGCCCTCCCCCCACCATTCCTCCCCCTTAAGATCCCACGTGTTCCCTGCAGAGACTTCATGGGATCTCCGCACCAGGCGAACTTCTGCCAGCTTTTTCCTACCCGGGAGGATGGAGGAGGTTCCTACCGTATCTCCCACTTCCCTCCCCCACTCCAGACCTCCCCAGCAAGTCTGCCTTCCTCTAGGATTGAGTTCCCTGTCCCTCCTCCAGGGGGTGCCTTCCACCAGTCTCTCACAGGTCTCCAGCCACCCTCCCTTCCTGCATGGGACCCTCCTCCTCCTGTACTAGGTGTCAGGGTTCCAGCCTGTCAGCTCTGGAATTCATCGCTGTCACTAGCGGCTGGGAACGATGGGCCCTGGAGTCCTTCCTGAAGGCCTTCCTCCCCCTCTTCCTCCCCCTCGCAGCCCATTTCTTGCACGAAGGATGAGTACCTCTTCCTCAATGGGATGCAGAGGGTTCCATACCTGTACAGGGACTTCTATGACAGGAGATTCTGTGCTTCGACAGTTCATGGAAAGTTCATGGCCATCACCGTCAGGGAGTTGGCAGAGGCGGAAGCGGACGCTTTCAACAGCCACAAGCTCATCCTGCCGTACTGGAAGGCCGCTGTGGATTCCTTCTCCTGATACAACTATGTGGTGTACAACTAGGAGGTGCTCAAGAGGGAAGAACGAACAATCAGCCGGAGAGGTGAGTCCTGGGGGGGGGCTCTTCCCTGGGAGGGGGACGCCAGGACTCCCCCTTTCCTTGCATTCCTTGGGATTCTCCCGGGTCAAGGTTTAATCTCCTTATTTATTCCTCACTCTCAGATCTACAAAATCATCTCCCCAGGATCCAAACTCTCTTCCTGTCTGGAATCTGGGATCCCTTTGATTCTCACCCCCCCAGGAAATCCACCCAAGTATGACTTTTTTGGTGGGGGGAGGGGAATCCAGCCAGGTCTCTCTCTCCCTCCCTCCTGCTTAATACAGGCAGTCCTCCACTTACAACCCTTCGCTTAGTGACCGTTGGAAGTTATAAGGGCAGTGAAAGCAATGACTCATGACCCTTTTTCATACTTACGACCATTGCAGCCTCCCCAGGATCCCCTGATCCAAATCAAGATGCTTGGCCACTGACTTGTATTTGTGACAGTCACAGCATCCCGGCGTCCCCTGATCCCCTTTTGCAACCTTCCGTGGGGAGCCGGATTCACTTAGCAACCCTGTTACTCATTTAACAACTGCAATGATTCACTTAATGACTGTGGCAAGAAAGGTCGTAAAATGGGGCAAAATTCATGGAACAAATGCCTCACTTAGCAACAGAGATTTTGGGCTCAATTTGTGGTCGTAAGTCAAGGACTATCTGTTTCTATTTCTTTCTCTCCCTGATTCCTTTTTATTCTATTCAGGAACCGCCTGTTTCCCTCCCTCTTCCCAAATTATTAAATAAGTTTAATGAATAACTAAATTTACTAAACAAACAAATGTTGTGGTGTTACACCTAATTAAAAGTGTGGTTTCATTTTCAGCGAGATCCCAAGAATCCTCCAAATCCTGCTTTTCTGTCCTTTCCGTCTTCTCGGTTATTTCTTTCCATCTCCACCACATCTGGCAGAAGGTTCCTTCCACCTCTGGGCATTTCCAGCGTTTATCCCTGTCGGATTTGCCTATTTGGGGAATTCTTCCTTTTTGAAGACTGCAACTGATCCCAATCGGGAAGGATTTCACCTTTTCCCCTCTTTCAGGATCCCTTTTAATTCCTTGCTGCAATTTACTTTGGAAGATGACTCAAAACACAAGAATATATTCAGGAGTAAAAAGGGATCTTGGCCTGAACTGATCAACTTGGTCTCCTGTTCTGGGCCTTCCTGTGTCTCTCATAACAAAATATATAATTCATTAAAAATATTATCCTACTACATGATTATATCTATTCTCTGTCAGGCTCCACAAAACATTTCTTTCCATATTTTATCTACTTATCACTTAAATCTTACATAAACATTAGTCTATCTTAATTAATTAATCTATTATAAATTCTTATTTTCGTATCTATTACATTTAAATAATTCCTTCTTATTCTAATTCTTAATCCCATCTCCTCAAAATCTATTATATATGTTTTGCTACAAATATACCTCATCATGTGGAGTCTCCCTCTTTTCCACTTCTAACCATTGTCTCTAAGTCTTTCTTTTATATTCATCTTTTTTTTTTTTGCTTATTTACCATTTTCTGTCATCCTTTGGCTTTTTCCCTTAATCCTTCCTTCATTTGTCATCATTTTCTGATATTTCTCTCCCATTTCTCAAAGTTTCCCACTTCCCTCTTTGATCTCCTCTCTGTATTTCCCTAACCATTTCATTCATCAGCATTCCAGTCTCAATATCCCCCCTCTTATTTATTATATCCATCATTACTATCTCATATTCAGCTTCTTTTTTCTTTTTGTGTTATTTGTTGTTCCTTTTGATCCATTTCACTGCTTTCTCTTTCTTCTAACTCCTCCTCCATCTTTGATCTTGGCCTGAACTAAGCAACTTGGTCTCCTGTTCTGGACCCTCCTGTGTTTCTCATGAGCCTCCTTCTCCTTCTTCCCTCCAGCCAAGCCCACCGTCTCCATCTCCCCCACCAAGATGGACCCCGCTTCCCCCAACACCATCCTCCTCTGCACTGCCATGGGATTTTACCCCCTGGAGATCGAGATCCAGTGGCTGAAGAATGGGCAGCTGGAGGAGGAGGGCGTGGCTTTCGGGGAGGAGTTCCAGAATGTAGACTGGACCTACCAGCTCCAGGTGATGCTGGAGACCTAGCCCCAGCGGGGGAACGTCTTCACTTGCCAGGTGGGGCATGTCAGCCTGGAGGCCCCCATCACCGTCCAGTGGGGTAAGCCCCTCCCCTCCTGCCCTGAGAAGGGGGAGAGACCCTCCCTTTGGGGGGAGCCGGAATGGACCCTCCTGGGGGACGGTGGGCCCGATCCTCCTCCTCAGGTGAGGCTCCTTCTCCTTCCCCAGAGCCCCATTCCTCCAGCTCTGCCAGGAGCAAACTCGGTACAGGGATCATGGGGGTGGTGAGCGGCCTTCCTGGCTGTGGGGCTCTTCTCCTACCTGAAGAGCAAGAAAGGTGAGTCTATGGGACTGGAGGAGAGGTTGTGGGGAGGGGACCATCTAGGGGAGGCGTCTCATCAAGCTCAGCAGGTGGCCAAGAGACTCCACCTGAGGAATATTTTGGGGAACTTTTGTTCTTGGAGGGGTTACTAAGGGAAGATACTGCAACCTATTATGGGCTATCGATGGAGAGGGGGACCCCCTGAGTCCTCCAGCCCATGAAGGGTCCTGATTGGCTCTTTTTCTCCTTCCAGCCACTCCCATCCAACCTCCTGAAGGTGAGTTTCCCTTCTTCCCCCCCATCTGAATCCCCCACCGCCCAAGTTACAGGTGGATTTAAAATTATTTTAATGTGCCTGAACAAAACTTCCTTGCTGAGGATACGGCCAATTTTTAAAAATTTACACTGCAATCAAAAACCAAAAACACACACGAAAACTAAAATCTCTCACCCAGGGTTTTTCCAAGTTTTGGGAAAATTGCAAAAGGGAGGGAATGGCCCCCACCTTCCCTTCCCATTACTTCCTCGGAGAGGGAGCACCCCAAGGTTGTGGCTGTTCTTCCTGATCCCCCCCTTTTTTCTTGTGACATTTCACACAATTTCTGCCCAAGTGACAACCCCCTCACTCCTTTTGTGCCACCCCCATCCTAGCCCTACCTTCTTTCTTCATCTGGAACATCTGCAGGGAGGGGGAGGGGGGAGGGAACCCCGCCTCTTGATTAACCCCCTAATTAAGACAATTAGGGAGAATTCCATAAACCCTGAAAAAAGATGAATTGCTGGTCCTTCCCCTGACTGACCCCCACTGTGGGGAGGGGGCTGGAAGGGGGGGGAACCCACCCTGTGTTTTTCCTGCAATCCCTCTGAAAATCCCTTATTTGAACTGAAGATCCCGCTTTATATCCTAATTTTCTTCCCCATCTCTTTTCTCCTCAGCCCTCATGACTCAATCCTGCTCTCAGATGGAAAAGGATGTTTTTTCTTCAGTAGCGGATGAATTTTTGTCTTTTTCGCAACCTCTGAAAAATGGAGGTTGGAGGTGGCAGGTTGGAAGGAGGAGGAAAACTGGCAGCCTGGACCTTCTACTGAGACACACACATCCCAGCTTCCTTTCAGGGTCCCCTTGTCATTTGGGGGGGGGGAAGGAAGGTGTGGAGACCATCTAGACTGCCCCTAGGGACTCTGGGACTGCTTGACCCTCCAGACCTCTCCCTCCAGTCTCTCCTGCTCAGCAGAGACCCCCATTCAGAGCTATGGCTGCAACCCTCCACCTGGCAGCCACTTCCCCCAGACCCAGAAAGATCCCAGCCAGAATTCCTGATATTCAAACATGGAAAGATCCCCCCATCCCAAGGATGGAAGCAGGATGGAGGGGAAAAAAGTGACGGAAAAATTAGTTTAGTTAAATTTACTTAAATTTAGTTCTAATTAAATTAGTTTAATTAGAGAGGAGAAGAGATGCAGCTGTGTTTCCACCTGGAAACCATTTCTGGACTTTGTGCTTGAGGCAGAAAAAAAATGAAGTCTCAACTGGAATTTTCTGATTAACTTAGGGTTTTTTGTAAATAGAAATGTAATACATTTAGTAAGAACGTATAATCTTAGTAAAAAACTGAGGCTGTAATTTCACTTTACGGAGCTGAAAAACCTTTTCCTCCCCCCCCCCTTTCTCCCACGCTTCTACCCTTTCCTTCTCTTTCTCATTTCCTCACTTCCTTTATTTTTTCTATATTACACATTATACATGATATAATAATAATAAAAAATAATTAAGAAAAACCATTAGACCAAAGGACCCTTGTTTTAGCAGCGCTTCCTATTCCACAGCCGAGATACACAAATTTCTAAGGGGAAAAAGGTTCATGGCGATTCCACTTCTATGTCCGCATTTTTATATTGGCCATTCCCCACCCCCCAAAAATGAAACTTTATATATAAAATGAAACTTTATATATATATATATAATATATATATATTTTCTGCTGAAAGTATCGATTGTTGGACTTTGAAATGATGGCCAGATGTTGAAATCGCCCGAAGGAAAAGGAGACACGGCCAAACTTTGTTCGGTGATCTCCATCCGGGGCTGTTTTGCAAGGAAAAGGGGGAATCCTTCCTCACCTCCAGAAAGAAAGGGGGAGATGCCTTCCCATTGGGGGCTGAGGGGGGAGCATCGGAAGGGGCTCTTCGAGTGAGAGAGACGCGGGTTTCAAGGACGGAAAATGCCGTTTTCTCCTGTACAGCCGAGAGATCCCTATGGAAATAGCCCCCCATGAAGGGGAGGGGGTCTGCGGAGAGGATCCGGCTCTCCCCCTCTTCCCGCATGGACTCTCAGCCGTGGGTTTTCCTTCGGGTTGGGGGGAGTGTGGGACCCCCAAGTCCTGGCTGGCTGTGGGGCTGCGCCTCCCCCCTTGTCTTCCGGCACAGCTGCTGGGGGCTCCCTTCTTCTAGTCCGCCCCTCCAGGAGCACAGTGAAAGGGAGACTGGATGAGAATCATGGGAGGGGGGGCCCTCCCCCTCCCCTCCGGAGCCGGCATTACCCCCCCCCCTAGAATGCAGCCCCCCAAGACTGAAAAGATTCCCCCCTCCCACTTTCTCCGCTTCTCTGTCTGCTCGGAACTCCATCGGGTGAAGTCAAAGGGAGACTCTGCCCGGAAACGGATGACCTTGCAAGAAGGGATGATTCTCACGGGTCCTCCTGCACTTTCTGGACGCTCTTCCCCCCCCCCCCCCCCCCCCCAGTTCAGACCCACCGATTCCTCCTGTGGGGCTGGCAGCCTCCGCCTATTCCTCCCCTCTGTTTGGAGACGCTTGTGGGGCGGCATCCATGGCTTTGGCTGGGCTCCCCCTGATGCTGCTGGTGGGGGCGCTGGCCCGGATCCCCGGGAGCGAAGGGGGGGGGGAGGAGACCCCCGGTAAGGAGGGGGCTGAGCGGGGGAGGGAAGCCCCGGAAAACCGTCAGCTAAACAGCTTCTTTCCCCTCGACTAATTGGTTCTCCCGGCCAGGAAATCCCTCCTGATCCCTTCCAGGTCGGACCCCCCTCGGAGGTTTCACATTGCTCCTATTTTCCCTTCCAGGGTGATCGACCTTCTTCTGTCAGCTGAGGGGCGATCCCTGGAGACGCTGCCCCACTCCGGGATCTGCCTGTGAGATCCCAAGTGAGCGAGGGAGAAGATCCCCAGGGCAGGGGGGGGGGATTCCGGTCGCTCTTCCCCTCCAGGAAGGGTCGCAAGTGGAGTTTCCCCCCACCCAGAGCCCAGCCAAGACCCCCGATCCCCGCTTCTCTTCCGGCCCAAGCCCAGAATTCAGGCAGGTTCCCCGTCTGAGCAGCGGCTCTTCCTCGGTCCCCCTCCCCAATTCTCAGCCGGAGGACAAAGGACCCTCCCCGCAGTCCCGTCCCCCCCCGGAAATCTCTCTCTCTCTCTCTCTCTCTCTCACACACACACACACACACACACACACACACACAGCTTCTTCCTCCAACCCCCATCAGCTGCAGAGGCGCTTCGGTTTCGCTTCCCCAGCCTGAAGCTTTGGGCTCCTCCGAAGCGGAACCGAGGAACTGGCCAGGATCCAGCAGGCAACAAACCTGGATTCTTCAGGGATTGTCCTCCTCCGCCCCAAGGCTGAGCCTCCAGGTAGGGGAATAGAATAAGAATAGAATAGAGAATAGGAGAGAAGCTCAATAAACCTCACAAACATTTTATGTTAGGAAAGATCCAGATTCTCCGTTCCTGCCAGGGAACTCAAGGCTTTGAGTGGGAGGATCGTGGGAGGAAGGAGATTTTATTCACGGGGAGAGAAATCAGCCCCGGGACTCCGTCCTAAGAATCCACCCTCTGAGGTGAACTTCCTTCTTCTGGAGGGGAGATATTTTGCCCAAAGGAGAAGAAAAAATCTGAGATCCCAAGTGAGCGAGTGGGATCCCCAAGGGCAGGAGGGGGACTCCGGTCGGTCTTCCCTTCCAGGAAGGGTCGCAAGCGGAACTTCCCCACCACCACCCAGAGCCCAGCCAAGACCCCCGATCCTCCCTTCTCTTCCGGCCCAGGCCCAGAATTCAGGGAGGTTCTCCGTCTGAGCTCAACCTCGGCCCCCCTCCCCAATTCTCAGCCAAAGGACAAAGGACCTTCCCCGCAGTCCCCATTTCAGGGACCCTCCCCCTCCCCCGAGTTAGCCAGAAAGAGTCCGGAGGCCCGGGGGTGGGGGGGGTGAAGGCGGAGCTACGTCGCTGCGATACAGCTGCGATCTCGGAGCTCCGAGATCGCAGCTGATATCTTCACCCCTGGTCGGTCCCAACGGACCTAAACCGTCCCGTAGAGACGGTGATAGCAAGGGGTGCGTTCTGTTGATCCCAGGGACATCGCAAAGTCCCTAGTTGATCCAGGAGAAGCCCCTTTACCATCTGCGGAGAGGCAGCCATTAAGCTGCTGAAGCTGGGACAGCTCGGGAAGGAAGAGACAGAAAGAGAAAGTGTATCGGCTGGTGAGGACCTTTTTTAAAAAATATTTGGGACTTAAGGACACTCTAGAATGAGAAGAAATCTGTAAGATTTTTGACAAAACTTGACAAAATTGACTTAGCGGCGATTTTCTAAAGAGAAATGTCAAAGTGAGGCTTGGCTTTTTACTTTTACTTTTTTTTCTTTTCTTCACTGAACTTTTATTGCGATCTAGTAATTGTAACTACTGTAGACTGGTTTTTTCTCTTATATTTACCTATTCTTTTTTCTCCTTTTTGACTGTTTATATTTTTTAGAACAGAGGCTCCCTTTAGTAATCTTTTAATATATATATATGTATATTTTTTCTTTCTATTAGGCTTTTTCTGGGAAAGAAGGAGTGGATTAAAGAAACTTTGTGACACTGCCAACTAGAGGCTTGAAAATACTTTATTTGAAGCTGAGAAGACTGTGGAAAATTCTTTCTCAAGGTCACTGGAACTTGATAAGATAGAGGGAAGAACACTGGAGAATGTTTTTACAGGTGTTCTTTGGGACTTCTACTATCAATTGAACATTTGAAGCCTGGCTTTGAAATTTGCGGAGAAGCCATAATAAGAGCCTTGGATAATTAAATAAAATGCAGTGTGCTCCTTTTTTTATTTTCTCTTAGCTGTCTTATCCCTCCTCTTCAATCCCATAGTATCTTGTAATATTTCTATATTTATTTTTTATTTTATTTATTTTTAAAGGGAAAGCCTCAGAATATCTTTTTATTTTTCTTATTGGGACTTTTGCTTTTTCCATTTCCATTTTTGATTCATTTTTATGGCTATCTTTTATTTTTTGAGACCTTTCATTTGGATTAAGGTGTGAAGAACCTGAATAATTCTTTTCTCTCTTTTTTTTCTTATTACTTTTTAATATTATTGGGTTTTATTCTTTTTCTTTTTAATTTTTATTTTTGAATCATAACTGACTATCCCACAACAGGATTAAGGTCTAGAAGAACCTGAAGAACCTCCTTTTTTTCTTCTTAATTTTCTTTTCTTTTTAATTTTGGGCTTTTTATTTTTTACTGGCTTTTTCTTATGTTTTCCTTTGTCCTAACTGGATTATAATTGGCCACTCTACTAACTGGATTAAAAGAGCTTGAAGACCCTGAGCTACCCAAATGAGTAAGAAAATCTTACCTTCTGGCATTTCAACTTCTGCTCCTGCCTCTCCATCAACTGGAGGACGACTTTTAACAATGGCGAAGCAAGATAAAGCACAAGTGGATTTAACGACGGTTATGCAAGGAATTCAAGAACTTCAGATTATGAGACTGACGCGCTGCCTACTGCGCTAAGAAGGCACATTTTAAAACGAGTATTGAATAAAGAACGGAGAGTATTGAACAAAGAATTGGGAATGATGAAAAAAATGAAAACATTCAACAAATGATGGTGAAATATGATGAGAGACTCCAAAGAATTGAAGAGAAAGACAAACAAAGAGATGAGACAATTGGAAACATTGATACTAGATTAACAATGGTTGAACAAGACAAAACTGGGATGTTGAAGTGGGAGATGGACAGGTCAGAATTCTATCTCAGATTCCAAAATATAGAGGAAGAAAAAGGACAAGATTTGGCTGCAGTAATGATAGAAATCTTGGCTGGAGCTCTGGGAATAACAGAGGAAAAGATGATGGATGGAGTAGATGAGATATACCGAGTCTTCACAAGATATGCGATGAGGAACAATCTACCAAGAGAGGTCCATGTCAGATTTACCAAAAAAAACTATTAAAACACAAATATTACAAGTGGCAAGAGAGAAGGCGTTGAAATATAAAGACAAAGAGATTGTGGTCTTAAAACAAGTACCCAGAAAAGTGAGAGAGATGAGAAGAGAATATCGATTCCTGACTAAAATGTTATTGAAAAAAGAGGTGAATTACAGATGGCTGATTCCAGAAGGATTAATGTTTACATGGCAAGAACAGAGACACAGAATCGACTCAATTGAGAAAGCAGAAACATTCTACAATGAATTTTTCGAAAGAAGAGAAATAGAGACAGAAAAAGAGATCATCTCAACTGAACCTCAAGAGGATCAAATGGGAATGGGAAAAGAAGAAGGTGCAGTAGGTGGACAAGTGGAGACCAAAGAACAACATGAAGTAAGATCTACGAGAGCTGTTAGACCTAAATACAAAATATAATCATGGAGGAGAAAAAAAATTGATTTCTATTAATATAAATGGACTGAATTCAGCTAACAAAAGAAGAATTTTTTTTTCATAAATTAGAGAAGTCAAAATTTGACATAATTTGCTTACAAGAAGTACACATTAAAAAACAACATCAATAATTATTGGTAAGACCAAAATTAGGGAAAATTTTTATTTCCCTGACTCACTGTAAGAAAAGAGGAGTGGTCTTGTACATTAAAGAAACTATTCCAGCAAAATTTATTTATACTGATGAAGACGGAAGAGTTGATAGTTAGAATTTCAACAATCAAGATGAATATTTTACCCAGAAGTTTATATTTGTTTCAAACAATACCAATTAGGCTTGGCAAACATTATTTTGAAGAATTAAATAAAATTGTGTTAAAGTATATATGGCAAGGTAAGAAAGCGAGAATAAAATTAAAACTTTTACAAGATGCTAGAACTAGAGGAGGATTTGGCCTTCCTAATTGGGAGTTGTATTACCAAGCTGCAAATTTAATGTGGGCCAAAGAATGGATAACATTAAGAAAGACTAGATTGTTGACATTAGAAGGACATGATTTATTACTGGGCTGGCATGCTTTTCTGTGGTATAAGGGAACTAAATCGCAGGACTATTTTAGAAGGCATTATATACGGGAGTCTTTATGGTTGAACTGGGAGAAGATTAAAAGACAATGTTATTTGAAAATTCCAGTTTGGTTATCAACTATTGAAGCTTTTTCTTATCCTATAACACAGGGGTCCCCAACCGCCGGTCCGCGGACCGGTACCGGGCCGCGGAACAAGCCTTACCGGGCCGCTGGTTGCTGGGCGCCGCCATCTTTTTTTTTGGAAAGCTCACCGGAAGCGCTGTTTCGTCATAAAAAGATGGCGGCGCCCAGTTGACGCCGGTACCGGGCCGCGGCGCCCAGCTGATGTCGGAACCGGGCCGCGGCGTCGAAAAGGTTGGGGATCCCTGCTATAACATATAAGAAGGAACAAACAGTTAGATATGGGGAAATATTAGATGAAAAGGGTGAACTTAAAACAATGGAAAATTTAGAAGAACAAGGTGTAAAGATGAATTGGTTTTCATATGTGCAAATACACTCAAGGTATCTTAAAGATTCTAAAACAGAGGGATTTTATGATAAATTGACTGACCTAGATAGGATTTTGACAGGTACTGATGAAAAAGTGATCAAAAAATTATATAGTTATTTGCTGGAAATTAAATTAGAGGAAGAACGTTAAAGAAATGATGATTGCTTGGGGGAAGAATTTTGGATATGGGATTGATTTAGAGAAATGGCAAAAATTGTGGTCTCAAAATTATAAAATGACAATGTCAACAGCATATAAAGAAAATTTGTATAAGATGTTTTACAGGTGGCATTTTCCCTGACAAGAATAGCAAGAATGTTCAAGAATAAATCTGAAAAGTGCTGGAAATGTCATCAGATACCTGGCTCATATTACCATATGTGGTGGACTTGTGAGGACGCTAGAAAATATTGGACTAGAGTTCGCATATGGTTGGAAAAAATGACAAAGAAACATATAGATTTGAAACCAGAGATTTTTTTTATTGGGAATCTTACCTGATACATATAATAAAAATTTGAAGTATTTGATTGTAAATGTATTAACAGCGGCTAGGATTGTATTTGCTAAAAATTGGAAGAGTGAGAAAATACCATCAGAGGAAGAAATTATTAAGAAAATATTGGAATGTGCTGAAATGAGTAGATTGACATTTGAAATTAGAGAACAAGAAGATAAACAATTCTATGAAGTTTGGGACCTTTTCTATCAATGGCTAGATAATAAGATATAATAATAGAATATTTAGAAACTTAGGAAATAATGAATATATACTTCTTTTTTTCTTTGATACTATCTTTATAAAATTTTATTAAGATAGACTTGGTACGATTCTATGATTTGTTATAAAATAAATTAAGTAAATTATAGTTATCTCGTTAAAGTATGAATTAATAAAATTATAGTCAAATGATTGTATAATAATGATATCAGGCTATATAATTGTGGATTGATAATATGAGTTATTATGTAATATAACTACAATGGAGACTATGAAATGGATGCACAAAAAAAAGTGGTAAACCAACCGATACACTGTAAATTCATGAAGGAGGAAGATGCTTTTATGTTTTATGTGTTTTTGTTCGTTGTTAAAATCAATAAAACTTTTTTTCAAAAAAAAAAGAAAGAAAGAAAGAGTCCGGAGGCCCCTTTGAGAGGAGGACCAGGCCCCGAGGGCAGTTTGGGAACCTAAGCGGACATAAAGTCCACCCCTCCATGCACACAGAAAAGTGTAGCTGAGAAAGGTGAAGATCGCAAATAAATTGCAGGGTCCCCTCAGGGCCTACCCCGAACCCCCCCTTGAGCTGCAGCCCCCCAAGACTTTCACTCCCACTTTCACTTTCTCTTTCTGCGCAGAACTCTCCCTCCTCCTTCAAGTGAAGTCACAAAGGACTCTGCCCGGAAACCGATGACGCATGAGCAGAGAGAATTCCTATTGGTGCTTCAGCTCGTTCTGGCCCCTCTCAGCTCAAAAGTCCGAGAAACGGACTTCTCTCTCTCTCACACACACACACATACACGCGCGCGCACGTGTTCATTTCATGCTTACATTCCGCCGTGGGAAGTGCTGCTGCACTGGATGACAAGGGGGGGAGGTGGAAGAGGCAGCGAGGGAAAGTCTGGGGTCACCCACAGACATACCCCAAGCGGCAGGGAAGCCCCGGAAAACCCTCGGCTAAACCAGGGAGAGGCGCCGCTTCGTTTCGGGGAAGCAAAAGGCGATTCCGCTCCTTGAAACCCGAGTCTCCCTTGTTTGGAACGTCTGGACGAAGCGGTTCCTTCCGGTATCCCCCCCCTCCAACACCCCCCCTTTTCTTTTTTTCTGTGGGTCAGGAGGGCCCCCCATTTCCTCGCAAAGCGGCCCCGAATGGAGTGAAGTTTGGGCCGTTTCTCCTCCGCTTCCCGCTCCTTTCCTGGGAGAACTCCGACAGGGGGTTGGACTAGATGACCTCCGGGATCCCTCCCAACTCTGTTCATCTGTTATCTGGCCACCATCTCAAGCGGTGTAAGAATCTATATACTTGTTTTCTGCAGAGAAACAAAATATATCTAAAGTAAAACACGTTGGAAGCTTTTTCCCCCAGGAATCTCCGTCTCTTTCGGCCCTGGAGCAAGGAAGCGCCCCAGAACGGCTCCTTTTTATTCCTGTTTCACTCCTGAGACTCTCAGAGGGGGGAAAAAACGCAGCACCCACCCAAAAAAAGCCGCCCCTTCACCCTGCAGCCCCAGGAGAGGATTTGGGGGCTGTCCCAGAGGAGAGAGAGGGGGCCAAGCTCCCCTCCGAAGCCCCGGAAGACGAGAAGCAACGGGTGGAGACTCTCCGGAGAGAGAAAAAGCGACAGAGAACTGGAGTGAAACTTCCTGGCAGGGAGGACAATCAGCCGATGGGACTCCTGGCCACCAGAAGTTGTGGGCGCTCCGTCACTGAAGAAGAGACCCGGCAGCCCCTTGTCTGGAATGCTGGAGGTTTTCCTGCCTGAGCAGGGGGCTGGACTAGAAGACCTCCCATGTCCCTTCCAGCTCTGTTCTGTTCTAACTGCAGGCTGTTCTCGGTTCTGCCCGTCAATCAACCTCCTTTCGTAAGCAGCCTCCATTTTCTTCCCTTCTTGGACCTGGACCTGATTTTCCTTCCGACACTTTCATGGGGTAAAAACACGACTGGCAGGTGCAACCGGAGAGATTTAATGCGGGGGGAATTGCGCAGCTGCTGCCCAAAGGAAGCACGGGAGACACGGACACAAACTTGTACTTTTATATCAATATAAAAGTATTTAACATTTGCAGCAGAGAAGACAGTCAGGAACATCCTGAGGTAAATCTCAGCCCAGAGAAGAAAAAGGCGGGGAAAAAGGGAAACGCCCCCTTTCCACCCGCAGCAACCAATCAGAGCGCAGATCCCCTCAGGCGGGAGCCCGCCCCTCACTCTGCCACAATGGGGTGTTTGAGACCTTTGTGCGCTTTCCTTCTCCAGCCATTAAATGGGATATTTTCACATTTAAAGGGTTCAAAAGAAAAAGACCCAAAATGACTTTGCTTTTGTCCATTAGATTGAATTGTCAGGCTGGAATGGTGTTTTTTTTTTTAAAAAATCTTCCACTGTGCTAAAAAGAAGAAAACATCCTTTCTTTTTTTTCTCTTGTACTTCAGACTTTCTTTTCCTCTCTTTCTCCTTCCTTTAATTTCCCATTTTTCTTTGTGTTTTGTATAATAAATAAATAAGTAAAGAAGATCTTCAGACTCTAGAAAAAGTGCAGAGAAGAGCAACAAAGATGGAGGCTAAAAGATATTTTAAAAAACGGTTGCTGGAACTGGGTGTGTCTGGTCTGAGGAAAAGAAGGACGAGGGGAGACATGGTGGCATCTTCCAATATTTCAGGGGCTGCAAGAAAGAAAATTTCTCTCTCCTCTTCTCTAAATAAATATAGAAGGGACCTAATGAAAGAGGCGGAGGTGGAGTTGCATTTTTATAGATAAGAAATAACCAAATCGCTCTAGAAACGCCACAGAAGAAAGACGAAAACCTCCTTCGAGGCATTTGGGTTCATATAAAAGGGGGGAAAGAAGCACAGACTCGAAGCCTTTGTCTGACAGGGAACCATGCAGAAGGGGCCTTTCCCGCTACTCCCAAGCCCATCATCCCGGCACTCTCCCTTCCCCCTCCCGTCCGCTCCCCTTTCCCGCCGTTTCTACCACCCTGGCTCTTTCCCCAAATCCACCAGGTGGCGCCCTCCGCCAAGGGAAGGGAAGGGAACTCCAGGCTACTGGAGGGCGAACGTCAAGGCTGCCTTCCCAGAGGAAGTGATATCACTGAGCCTTGCCTCTCTAGGACTCCGTACTCGCTTTCCTCAACACCTGGGGCTCCGCAGGCGACGGTGAGGATGCGGGAGAGTCGGGGGGGGGGGCGAGTGACATTCAGATGTGACCCGGGTGAGGGAGGGGGCTCTTCCTGCGTTCCATGCTCCCCAGCCGACCTCTGCATGCGAATGGGGAGGGAGCCTGGCGGAGGCCCAGCAGGAGAGGAGAGAGGGCCAGGGGAAGAGGAGGAGGCAGGATTCGCACTAGGATCCCCAAGGGCCCGATCCTGTCTCCGGAAGGGGAGAGAAGCGGGGGGGGGCTCTACACCTGCCTCCTTCCCGGCCCTGCTGTGGGATGGGATGGGCCCTGTGCTAGGAGGAGCCGCTTGGAGCTCAGGACAGGTTGGGGGAAGCGGGTCCAGGGGCTGAATCCCCTTTTCTGATCCTGGGCTTTGGTTTTTCTCTTCCTCCCAGATCCAGAACCTCGGAGCCCTTGGCATCCTTTGCAAGCCAGGATTTCCTCTGTGGGGGAAAGAAGGAAGGAAGAGAGGGGAAGAACTGGCAGGGATCCATCCTGCGGCCCCAGAAATGGTCCTGTAAATGAAGACGCCCTTGGAGACCCCCCAGAGTCCCTGGAGCCCTTTGGAGCTGCTCTGCCGGAGAGAGAAAGGATGGAGATACCCCCTTTGGCCAAAGAGAGGAGTGGAAAAGGCCCCGCAGTTCTTCAGCCTGAGAGCTGTGAGGAGAGCTGGACCAGACCCGGGCAGAAGGTCCTGCAGGAGGGAACCATGCTCCCTTCAGAAGTTCCGCCCTGGAACTTCATCCAATACCGTGAGGCTGAGGGTCCCCGAGGACTTTGCAGCCGACTCCATGACTTGTGCAGCCGATGGCTGAGACCAGGAAAGCACAGCAAAGCCCAGATGCTGGACCTGGTGGTTTTGGAGCATCTCCTGTTCCTTCTGCCGCCAGAGATAGAGGACTGGGTGCGGGAGTGTGGAGCAGAGAGCAGCTCCCAGGCGGTGGCCCTAGCAGAAGGCTTCCTTCTGAGCCAGGCGGAGGAGCAGAAGGAGCCTCTCCAGTGGCAGGTGGGAGATTTTAGGGAGCTCAGAAGGGAATAAATAGTGTTTGAATGCTTCACACCTCCTTCCCAAACTTCTCCCACATTCTTAATATGTGGCAATTCACCTGTTCTTGTAGGAGCCTCTGTGGCGCAGTGGTTAGAGTGCAGTACTGCAAGCTACCTCTGCAGCCAGCTGCCTACAGTTTGGCAGTTCAAATCCAACTAGGCTCAAGGTTGACTCAACCTTCCATCCTTCTGAGGTGGGTAAAATGAGGACCCAAATTGTTGAGGGCAATATGCTGACTCTGTAAACTGCTTAGAGAAGGCTGTAAACCACTATATATAAGTCTTATTGCCATTGTTTTCTCATTCAGCCACACGGATGGATATTGGGGGCCTTGAGGTTGTGTTCTGAATACAAGAATCCACTTTGTGTTGTGTGATGTACATTATTTCTGCTTCTTTCTTCCTCCTATTTGAAGTGCTGCAGTGTGGAGATCAGAAATCCTGAGGGAAAGAAGAACCCATCAAATCCCCCTCAGGAACTATTTTTCGGGAGGATCCCTTGGGAAGATCCAAGTCACGACACGTCAGGAGGTAATGGAAGATCCTCCGATTACCCATCTGTCTTACCTTCCCTCTCTCTTCTCTCCTATAGAACACCTCCTCCTATTTTGTTAATTATACATTTTGAAATTATTTATTCCTTACAGAGAAACAAAGAATGAAGCTTTCTGGTTCTTATGACGGTGATCAAACATCGGTTGAACCTCCAAATCAAGTAAGAAAGGGAAAAGATATTAGATTTCTATTCTCCCCTCAGGAAGTGAAGCGGGTGTGCAGTGGGCTCGAGCCTTCTGTTTCCCCCCCTTCTTTGTCCTGGATTATTTTTGTGTTCTTCCACAACATGGAGAGCAGAATAGCAGGTTCAAGTTTCTGTCGGCCAGCCTAGCTTCCTCTGGTTATCTTGTTCTGCTAGGTACTCCTCCAAGTTGGAATTTACAAGAAGTAATATTTTGAAAAGTCTTTCAAGAAGTAGGAAGAAACCTATCACAGTGCAGGAACTGCTAAAGCCCCCCCCCCTTTTTTTCTTTGACTCAGAATTTTGAAAAGCTAATAAAAATAAATACATTGCCACATTACCATTTTTTAAAAGCCTTATTTATAACCTGATAAAACTTCCCCAAATATTTCCTCAGTGAAAGCAATTTTCAGATTTGCCCATTTTCTCACCTAAAATTAGGACTTGTGTGACGCACAGCCATTTAACTTAATGCATATCTCTGATTTGGGAACAATGGAACAGAATAACAGAGTTGATAGGTATCTTGAGGTCTAGTCCAGGGGCCTCCAACCTTTTGGATTTCAGGGACCACCAAACACATAATTTTAAATCCCGCGGACCACTAATATGAATTTTGACTGACAGTGTCTTGCTGACATTGGTGGGAAAGTCAGTCCCATATTCCAGAGCTGCAGTAGTCACATGACTGGCTCTTTGGTCATCCCGAAGCAACTGCTCCTTCACCCGGGTGCACCGGCCTGCCATGGACTGGAGGAGCTGCTCTGGGATGAACAAAGGGCCAGTCCTGTGACTACTGCAGTTCTGGAATATGGGACCGTCTTTCCCACCAATGTCAGCAAACCACGCTGGAGTGGATTTCCCTCCTTTCCCCCCACCCCCCATTGGTCTTACCTTCCAGTTCCAGCTTGCGTGCTCTACTCAAGGTTTGTGGTCAGTTGAAGGGTGGGGGCCAGTGGGTGCTTTGAGGGGTACATTGCGGACCACCAAAATTTTCTCATGGACCACCAGTGGTCCCCAGCCCACTGGTTGGCGACCACTGTTCTAGTCCAACTCCCTGTTCAGACAAGAAACCCTATAACATTTCAGATAAATGGCTGTCCAGTTTCTTCATAAAAACCTCCAGTATTGGAGCATCCACAATTTCTGGAGGCAAGTCATTCCCCTGATTAATTGTTCTCACTGTCAGGAAATTTCTCTTTAGTTGCCGGTTGGTTCTCTCTTTGAATAGTCTCCATCCATTGCTTCTTGGAACACTGCTATCATGTCACGCCCTAGGCCTTCTTTTCATGAAACTAGACATCCCCAGTTCCAGCAACTGTTCTTTATGTTTTAGCCTCCAGACCACTAATAGGTTTTATTGCTCTTCTCTGCCCTCTTTCTAGAGTCTAAAGACATTTTTTTCCATCTGGCAACCAAAACTGGATGCAATATTCCAAGTGTGGTCTTACCAAGGCCTTATAAAGTGATACTAACATTAACATAGTGCTGACTCATGTTTAAGTGGTTGTCCACTAGGACTCCAAGATCCCTTTTGCACTTACTATTGTTGAGCCAGGTATCATCTATTCTATGCCAGTGCATTTGGTTTTTCTTTCCTAAATGTAGAACCTTACATTTCTCACTGTTGATTTTGTTTTGTTAGATGGGGCCCAATTTGTCGATCCTTCTGTATCTCTGAGCTTATCTTCTGGAGTGTTGGTATTCCTGTCAATCTGGTCTTGTCTGCAAATTTGAAGAGTTCCCCTTCTATCCTCTTGACTAAATCAATGATGAACAGATCTTGAAAATCCTGCTGTTGTGTTTTTTTTTCCTGTGTTCAGGAGAGTCTTGTGTCCTTCGAGGAGGTGGCTGTGTATTTCTCTGAGGAGGAATGGTCTCAGCTGGATCCTGACCAGAAATCACTGCATTGGGAAGTCATGCTTGAAAACCATAGGAACCTGGTCTCTCTGGGTAAGAGTTTCCTAGTCCCCAATCAAGAAGAAAGATTATGGTTTTTTTTTATTTAAAAACCACTGGTCAGATATTGTCTCCTGGGAGGGAGAAGAAAAGGATCTGGCGTTGTCATGCTCCAATGTCTCTTTGCTTAGATGCTTTCTATGCCATTTCTCATTGTATTGTCCTATTTCTATTTGAACTTCTCTGTGGAGGCTGAAAAGAAAGAGGTGTGCTTTTATGTGTCTTCTGGAGGTCGTATGAGAGGAGTGTGTTGTCATTTGTCCTCTGAAATCTCCCCAAATTGTGTGAGAACAGAACTTTCACCCCTAGGCCATGGAAGAGCATTCTCCCAATCCACTGGAAGCCCGAAACAAGAAGTTCCAGGAGGCCACGACCACCATGGCCATGCCTACCCAGCAACCGGGCAACGAACCGGTTGCTGGGATTTTTGAATCCCACCCGATTGTAGGGTACAGGCAATCCCCAAGTTACAACAGTTCACTTAGCGACCGTTCTAAGTTACGACTAGCCCTCCCCCATGTATTGGAGACCCACTCCTGAAATTATGAGTGTTGTAGCACCACGGCCATTGTTCACACTTATGAATGACAGCAGAGTTGCTGTAACGTTCACCCTACCTATTCTCCCACCCTATCCCGCCATGACTTACCATATTTTTCAGACTATAAGACACTTTTCCCCCCCAAAATTGGGTGGAAATGTCTGTGCGTCTTATGGAGTGAATACATGCCTCTTTTTGGCCTCTCAAACCCTCCATGTGCCCCGTTTTTGCCCCCAGCAATCCAGAAGCACTCTGCAGGCCAGAAATGGGCCCACACAAAGGGCTTGGGAGGCCAAAAATGGGCCCTTTTTTTGGCATGTAGAGTGCTCCTGGATGCCAGGGAGGGCAAAAATGGGACGCGCCAAAGCCAAAACCTATTTTTTTCTTGTTTTCCTTCTCTAAACCTAGGTGCGTCTTATAGTTCGAAAAATACGGTACCTTGCAACAATGTGGCAAGCCATCGACTTCAGTGCATAGAAAAAAGAGGCCTAGAGTAGTGAGAGACACATAAGATCAGTAGTGGGAAATTTAGCACTACTGATCTCACGTGATCTCGTACTACAGTGCTTTAGGCCTCTGTTCTGTGCTAACCAAGGCCTGCATGAAATCCAGGGCAAAATGCTTTTCAAAGAGAGGGAAGGCCTCTTCATTTTAAAAGACTTTTGCTCTGGATCTCGTGCAGTCCTCAGTCCTTAAAAGAACACAGGCCTAAAGTATTGCAGTGCTCCAATAAATCTTAAGTTTTCTCCTAATTCCTCCATGGATGTTTTCCCTGATTATTATGAAATTCAATGTGAAAAAAAGTAAGGTTCTACATTCAAGACAAAAAAAATATGCACAGGCACAGTATATGTGGTACCTTGCTCAATAGGAGTAACTGTGAGAGGAACTCTGAGTCTAGTGGACAACCATTTAAATATGAGCCCGCCATGTGCAGCAGCTGCCAAAAAAACCAACACAGGTCTAGGCTGCATTAAGAGGGACAGAATCAAGATCACTTGAAGTGTTAATACCAGTTTATAAGGCCTTGATAAGACCACACTTGAAATATTGCATCCAGTTTTGGTTGCCAGATGTAAAAAAGATGTTGAGACTCTAGAAAGAGTGCAGAGAAGAGCAACAATGATGATTAGCAGACTGGAGACTAAAACATAAAGAAAGATTACTGGAATTGAGTATGTCTAGTTTAATGAAAAGAAAGACTAGGGGAGACATGATAGCAGTGTTCCGATATCTATGGCTGCCACAAAGAAGAGGGAGTCAAGCTATTCTCCAAAGCACCTGAGGATAGGACAAGAAGCAATGGGTGGAAACTAATCAAGGAGAGAAGCAACTTAGGACTAAGGAGAATTTCCTGACAGTTATAACAATCAGTGGAACAACTTGCCTTCATAAGGTGTGAATGCTCCAACACTGGAAGATTTTAAGATGTTGGATAACGATTTGTCTGAAGTGGCGTAGGTTTCCTGCCTAAGCAGGGGGTTGGACTAGAAGACCTTCAACCTCCCTTCCAACTCTGTTATTGTATTCTATTCCTTAACTCAAAACTGATTCTGAGATTTGCATATATATATATATGCAACCCCCCAACCAATCAGAACACAGCCAAACCCCCAACCAATGAGAACACACCCCCACCCAATCAGAACACAGCCAAGCCCCCAACCAATCAAGTCACACCCCCACTAGCAGTTAAAAGGAAGAAGCAGCTGCAAACTCACATCACTCTGAGAAGCACAGAGCTGAAGACAGAAGCCTGAAGATGATGAATGAGACTTCATCGAAACGTTGCCTAGATACTTCCAATCTTACGCGGGAGAAAACCCGAATAACTAAAGATCCACATACAAATACCCGCGAGAACCTGAGAATATATATATATATATATATATATATATAGAGAGAGAGAGAGAGAGAGAGAGAGAGAGAGATAA
>NW_020717334.1:92619-110819 GCF_900518725.1 Notechis scutatus
GGGGGGGGGGGGGGGGGGGGGGGGGGGGGGGGGGGGAGCGCGCAGCAGCGGCGGCGATGGCGGTTCCTTGGGTCGCGGCGGCGGAGGCGGAGGTTTCCCCGGAGCGGCTGGCCGAGGTGGAGGCTCTGCTGGCGGAGCGGGTGTCGGAGCCGGTGCGGGCGCGTTGGCGCTGGGAGGTCAACCTGGGCCAGCCGAACCTGCAGCGGTTCCGGGCGCAGCTGAGCGAGGCTCGCCGAGGCAGGGACGCCCTGCTGGCCCGGGGCGCAGCACTCTCGGAGGCGGAGCAGCAGCGGCTCCAGGGTTTCCTGAGGCTGGAGATGGCGCTGCTCCGTTGGTTCCAGGCGCGCGCCGAGCGCGAGGCGGCCCGGCGGGCCCGGCGGAGAAAGCCCGGCAGCGGTACGGGTGGAGCGGCCGCGCCTGCCGCGGGCGGCGGGGGATCTGCGGCGCCGCCGGCCCTGGCCAAGGAGGAGGAGGAGGCGCCGAGCGAGGACAAAGAGTCGCCGGTACCGGCCGAGCCAGCAGCCGCAGCCGCAGCCGCGCCCACCACTTCGGCGGAGAAGGTGACGGCTCTGCGGGAGGCGCTCCTGGGCGTGGTGGCGGAGCTGGAGGCGGCCGAGGGCCGGGGGCGGCCGGTGCGCGCCGCGCGGAAGCTGGAAGTGGCCCTGGCGGCGTTCCTGGACGACCAGCTCTGGGAGAGCCTGCGGGAGTTGGGCCGGGCGGTGCGGAAGGAAGGGCGCATCCGGGCCCGGCAACTGCTGGCCCTGCGGGAGGCCCTGGAGGAAGAAGGCTGGGCCGAGAACGCCGATGCGTTGCGGAGGGAGCTGGAGGGGCTGCGCACCGGCCTTCAGGAGGCGTCGCTGGAAGGGCTACAGCCGATGCTGGAAAAGGCCGAGGCGCTGCTGCGGAAGACGGACTGCTGGGAGGTGGCCTGCCTGGAGAAGGGCTTGTGGGCAGGCCGTCTGGAGGAGGCTGAGACGGCCCGGAGAGAAGCTGAAGCCTTTCGCCGGACCCTCCGGCAGGTGCCCCTGGGGCAGGGGGAGGCAGCCCTGCGAAGAGCTGCCCGGGAGGCGCCTGTGAAGGAGGCGCATGTCCTGTGGAAGAAAGCGGCGGCCCTGGAGACGCAGGTGCTGGCATTCTGGTCAGACACGCTGACGCAGGCGGAGGTGCTGCTGGCCCAGGTGGACTCCCTGAGGAGTGCCCTGCAGAACTCCTCCCTAAAGGAAGCCCTCTGGGAGAAGGTGGAGGAGCTGCAGGATGCCTTGCGGGAAACCACCAGGGAGAAGGTCGGCCTCCTGCCCTTGGACATTTGGGGCAAGAGCCCACGGGAGATGTGCAGCCGCCTGTATCAACTCTGCCAGGATTGGCTGCAGCCAGAGAAGAAGACCAAGGCACAGATGCTGGACCTGGTGATCCTGGAGCAGCTGCTGGCCGTGCTTCCTGCAGAGATGGCCAGCTGGGTGCGGGAGTGTGGAGCGGAGACCAGCGCCCAGGCGGTGGCCTTGGCCGAAGGCTTCCTGTTGAGCCAGGCAGAGAAGCAGCAGCTGGAAGAGCTGCAGGTGAGAGAACACCCTCTCTGAAGCTATGCATTAATCAAGAATATCTTTGAATTGAGCATTTTCTCCATTTTTCCCCAGAATATGTATTTGGGCCACTTGCTCCATTGTTCCATCTTGTTATGATATGTACAAAATAACCCTTGATTAACAGGGATATGCACATGGAAACGTTTATTAGTTATGAATTATTCATTCATAACTATTCAGCCACACACAGATACACTAAATTGAGTTAAAGTTTACTTTAAGAAATAGCACAGGCCAATAAACGTTTTACAGTCCAAAGAATATCCAATTACAAAGTCTTCTTACTTGTTGCCTTTGTCATTTCCAGTAAACAAAAATATCAAAGTATAAGCACAACAGAGCACCTTAGATAGCAACAGAATGTCAGAGAGACAGAATGTCAGAGAGAGCAAGCCATGATCTCTAGCTCCCTCTTATGGCAATTTACAATACAATCAACCAATTGGAATCAATACAGTGATTTTGTCTTAAAGCTACCAACATACATTGTTGGTTTATATATTGCCAACCCAACTAATTCATGGACAGATTCCTAACACATCTGCATCAAGGGGTTGCAGAGTCTGCAAAGTTGAGAAATTTTATCTGAACCTTCATTTCTCTTTTCCATCTCCAGGTACGTCAGATGCAGCAGCCCTTTCTGGAAGCCATCCCGAGGCATCCTAAAGGGATCAAGGATCTGTCATATGTCTCTCAACAGCTGCCTTTCAGGGAGATCCCCCAAGAAGATCCAGGTTGGGACACCTCAGGAGGTAAAGGGAGTCTTTCAAAGGAACCTGACATTCTCAAGAAATATCTCAATGTTCTTCACGTAATATTTGAAATTCTGCTTTAGTTCAGTGAAAGTCCCATGCAGGAAATCAAATTATGCCTTTGCTGTTTCTAGGATCATCACCTTTTCCTGGTGGAACTGAAAGAATGGCTGAACCTCCAGTTCAGGTAGGAGAGAAACATTTAGGGGATCACTTGGGGTCCCCTTTCCCCCTGGGACTCAACAGCATTACTGCTCTTTAAGCAGCCTGAAATGGAATGTGGCAGAATTAATTAGGAGATCCCTTTCAAGTCATGCTTGCTCTTATCAACTGGCACAGGGATCCAAGAGTGGTATCCAACCCTGGGGGTGGTTGGTGGCTGAAGGATGTTCCCTCCCTCTTTTTAACTCTTTGATCTTGTCTTTTTTGTATGGATTGCATAGTTTCTTATCTGTAAACTGCCCAGTCACTTTAATAGTAAATATTTATAATTTGGGTTAATAAATCATACCAGACAAACAATCAGAAAACAATACTGTGATTCAGGAGCTGTCAAGAGGAAACCATCCCCCTCCACCATCCAACACTGGCCAGGCAAGGTACTGTATAAAAACAGAGAGAAAACCTCACTCACTTGTGTTGATAATGTTGTCTAGCCAGGTAATGAAATGACTGCTAGCAAACGGCTCGGCTCAGCACTGAGCTACATATATTCTTTTTTCTTAGACTACTATCCATGCCCAATCTTTGCTTGGGGAATTTGTTGAACAAAGGGTATGAGATGCAAAGCCTTCCTGGATGACTAATGAAGAAAAGTTTTTTTTCCCCTTCATTTTCCAGGGTCTTGTATCCTTTGAGGAGGTGGCTGTATGTTTCTCCAAGGAAGAGTGGACTCAGCTGGATCCCCGCCAAAAAGCCCTCCATGGGGAAGTCATGAGGGAGAACCTGAGGAATGTGGCCTTCCTGGGTAAGGGCACAGGCAGGTACAAAAGGCATTTTGTGGAACCAGCTCTCTGGCCTAAACTCAACCACACCTTATATCTGAGAGAAGGAGAAGATAGACTCTACAAAAATTCTCCTCTGCTGGTTCTAAGACACCTTTCACTGAAGCACAGACTGGTTGAGGGACAGTGCTGGAGGCAGAGATGGGCCTATAAAGGGGAGGGGCTACAGCCTCCCTTTGTTGACTAATTAAAACTGATCCTTGTGATTGGACAGAGCAAACTGGATACAGCCTAGCGAAGTCAGGCGTAACTCTGAGGTTATGGGGCTGGACTATACAGACATAGTTTTTTAATAGATCAAAGAGATACTTTTTTCCTAGCGGGGTACTATCTTCTGCCGTGCAGAGCTCTACTTGCTTCTCAGGATCTTTTCTTGACTGATAAAAACATTACTTGGCCTTGGTGTTTTATGGCTGAGCTGAGAGTTTTAGCTTTCCTGGGAAAGTGTTTTTTTGTAATGAAAGTAAAACACCACATACTTTGACACCACATAGTGAGCAGTGCTTTGTTTGTCCTGGAAACATACAGGACTTCAGATTGTTTTCCATCTAAAACAAGAACTTGGTGGTAAGAAGAGAATGTGTGGGGAAAGATACCTAGTGCAGAATAAAGAGAAATTCATCGATAGCAAGAGGCAAATATACTAACCCAACGTGCAGAATTGTAGATAAATGGCTTTTAAAACTGTTTCTACTACCCATGAAATATAAATTTCCATCCCATGCAAATTTATACCAATAAAATTGATAGGAACCTGCAACAAGTCTCTAAATTTGATAAGCTTTAATTCAGATTGTTTTATGTAGGTCAGAATAGCCTATAAAAATATTACCAAGGTTTTTGGGATTTGCAGGATTGGAATTCTCAATCATGTTAACATGTTCTTGGTGATTTTTTCCCCCTTCTGTGAGTTTTAAACACATACTTTTTTCTTTCTCTCTGAAGATACTGTTGGGCAAGGGAATGTGTGCTGTAGGCAAATACTAAAAACTCTCAGACGCAAAGAAGGAAGAGACCAAATGGAACTAAAAAGTCACGAGAAAAACCAGTCAAAGGACGGAAGCAGAAAGTTTTCTGCTGTTCAGTGTGATGAAATTCAAGACAGAGCAGCCCTGCACCTTTCCAAAGGAAAAAGGACAAGGCGTTTTGGGAAAAGTGTGAAAACATGCAGAGAAAAATCAGATTTAAATGAACATGATCGAACCCACACTAAAGAAGAAGATCATCAAAACAGGGAAGATGAAAAAAGTTACAGCTGGACGTTCATTCTTTCGTTACGTGATAGAATCAACATGGGGGAGAAACCCTACAAATGCAGAGAGTGTGGGAAGAACTTCAGGAGCAGCAGCCAGGTTACTTCCCACAGGAGGATCCACACAGGGGAGAAACCCTATAAGTGCCTGGAGTGTGGGAAGAGTTTCAGTTGGAGCAATGACCTGACTTGCCATAAAAGGATCCACATGGGGGAAAAACTTTATAAGTGTTCTGAGTGTGGGAGGAGCTTTAGGAGGAATATTCAGCTTGCTTACCATAAAAAACTCCATGCGGGAGAAAAACCATACAAATGCATGGAGTGTGGAAAGAACTTCCTCTGGAGCTATCAGCTTACTTACCACAAAATGATCCACACAGGAGAGAAACCCTATAAATGCCCGGAGTGTGGGAAAAGCTTCAGGAGGAGCAGCGAACTGACTTCCCACAGAAGGATCCACACCGGGGAGAGGTCTTATAAATGCATGGAGTGTGGGAGGGGTTTCAGGGGAAGCAGTGAACTGATCTCCCACAGGAGGGTCCACACAGGAGAAAAACCTTATAAATGCACAGAATGTGGGAGGACCTTCAGGATGAACAGCCAACTTGCTTCTCATAAAAGACTCCACTCGGGAGAAAAACCGTACAAATGTATGGAGTGTGGGAAGAACTTCTTCTGGAGCTATCAGCTCGCTTCCCATAAAACTATCCACACAGGAGAAAAACCTTATAAATGCATAGAATGTGGGAGGACCTTCAGGAGGAACATTCAGCTTGATTACCATAAAAGACTCCATGCGGGAGAAAAACCGTACAAATGCATGCAGTGTGGAAAGAACTTCCTCTGGAGTTATCAGCTTACTTACCACAAAATGATCCACACAGGAGAGAAACCCTATAAATGCCCGGAGTGTGGGAAGAGCTTCAGGAGGAGCAGTGAACTGACTTCCCACAGGAAGATCCACACCGGGGAGAAGCCTTATAAATGCATGGAGTGTGGGAGGGGTTTCAGGGGAAGCAGTGAACTGATCTCCCACAGGAGGGTCCACACAGGAGAAAAACCTTATAAATGCATAGAATGTGGGAGGACCTTCAGGAGGAACAGCCAACTTGCTTATCATAAAAGACTCCACTTGGGAGAGAAACCATAGAAATGTATGGAGTGTGGAAAGAACTTCTGGAGCTATCAGCTCACTTCCCATAAAACGATCCACACAAGAGAGAAGCAGTATAAATGCATAGAGTGTGGGAAGAGCTTCAGAGGCAGCCGTGAGCTTTCTTCCCATAAACGGATCCATGCATTAGAAGAATTACACAAATGCTTGTAATGTGGAAAGGCCTTCAGGAGCAGCACTGAGCTCACTTTCCATAGGAAAATCCACCCAAGGGAAAAACCATACATCTGTACGGAGTGCGGAAAAAGTTTCTGTTGGAGTTCTCAGCTTACTTCCCACAAAAGGATTCACTCCAGTGAGAATCCATATAAATATATAGAGCGTGGGAAACGTTTCGGGGAAAGTAGTGAACTTACTTCCTATAAAACGATCCACTTAGGCGAGAGATCATATAAATGTATGAAATGTGGAAAGAGCTTCAGAAGGAACAGCCAGCTTACCTGCCATAAGAGAATCCACACAGGGGAAAAGCCATTTAAGTGTGCAGAATGCGGGAAAAGCTTCCGTCAAAGCAGCCACCTCATTCCCCATAAAACCATCCATACAGGAGAGAAACCCTATCAATGCACGGAATGTGGGAATACTTTCAAGAGGAGCAATGAACTCACTTCCCATAAAAGGATCCACATGGAGGAAGAAGCCGTATGAATGAATGGACGTCTGGCAAGAGCAGCACCCTTGCTTCACATAAAATATTCAGACAGGAGAAAAACCCTTATAAATGTGTGGACTGCAGGGAGAGCTTCAGTGAAGCGGGCAGCTTACTTCCCATGCAAATATCCACTCTAGTGGGACTCCCTAGACTAGACGTACCTGGTTCTTTTTATACATACGTTGTCTTCTTGGTATGAACTAAAAAAAATTTTTTAACTGAGTCATGAATCCTGGCTGCCTTATTTTTTGCCAAAACCTGAAACCTACACCAAAAGTGAGAATGAATTTGCTGGGAGAAGATTTCTAACAATAGGGGTAGGCAGTTTATATAAGATGAATTGGCTTTCAATGGGCTTTTGCCATGTTAATGTGTCAACATTGTTGCACACACCCCAAAAAAAACATAGTGATTTAGTTTATGCTTTATGATGTTCACAGTCTCAGATGTTTTGACACCAACATACAGAATTCAAGTAATCCTCAATTTATGACCACAGTCGGGATAAGAATAAGAATAAGGCGGTTGTTAAATGTGCCCAATTTTACAATTTTTTTTTGCCATGGTTGTTAAGCAAGTCACTGCAGTTATTAAATGAAATGTGTTTTTAAAATCCTGGCTTCCCCCATGACTTTGCTTGTCGGAAGCTGGCGAACTGATGACCCCAGGATAGTCTAGCTCCATGATGGCGAACCTATGGCACACATGCCACAGGTGGCACGCAGAGCCATTTGTGCCGGCACGCGAGCTGCAGGCAAACTTACCTCATTGCGCATGCACAGCTGATTTTCGGCCAGTTTGAGGCCTTTTTTGGCTTCACAGAGGTTTGAGGAAGGCGTCTGCAGGCTTTTCAGGGCGAAAACTAGGCCCATTTTGTCACTTCCTGTTTTTCCAGAAATACTGGAAGTGATGAAACGGGCCTAGTTTTTGGCCTAAAAAGCCTGCACAAGACTTCCTCAAACCTCTGGGAGGCCGAAAAAGGCCGCAAAGTGGCTGAAAATCAGCTGTGAGGTACAGTGCAGGCAAGGGGGCGGTGGGGAGTGGGTGGGTAGGGATTGCGTGCACATGCATAGGGGGCATAGGGGAGGGTGCATTGTCTTCTTGGGTGCTGGCACGTGAGCGCGAGCGTGCAAGCGCGCGCACAATTTTTGGCACAGGAGCTCAAGAAGGTTAGCCACCACTGGTCTAGCTGTCATGAATACTTGCTGGTTGTCAAGTGCCCAAAGCTTTATTATGTGATTAGGGGGATGCTGATGAATCTAAATATGAGGACCAGTGTTGTAAATCAATTTTTTTCAGTGTCCTTATAACTTTAAACCACTGCTAAACAAATGTTTATACGTTGAGGACTATCTGTATGGGAAACAAGTAGAGTGAGCTTAATATTCTAATGCAGAAGGGCAAATACGTTTGTCACTGGCATCACTAAAACTTGGGGGAATGACAACTATGATTGGCATGTAGCTTTGGAAGACAGCAACTTAGGAAATAATGTCACCAAAAGGGAGTCTTACACTGTACATTGAAGGAATATGCCTGTGCACAGGTTCACTGATCGAAGCATGAATTCTGTTAAAGAGTGGGCAAAAGTAAAATCAAAGAAATGGAACTGATCATAATTCTCAATAGACCATCTGGGAGGTGGAATATATGAGCAAGGACTTTTGGTATCAGGTGACCAAAGTTTATAAGAGGCACTTCATAAGAATTGAGATGATTTCAACTACTCTGACATCTGCTGGAATTCTAATTCTTTTTTTTTTTTAAGAATTTTTATTTTTTAAAAACAAACATACACATACAAAACATCAAAACATAAAACCACCTTCCATTTTACATACATACAGTGTGTCAGTTGGTTACGAATCTTTTGTGCTATCCTTTTGTAGTCATTACTCACAGTTTATATCAATTTTCACATTGTCAAACTAACATATGCTTATATATTTATCAGTTTATTGGTTTTTAAAACAAACAAAAACAAACAAAACATAAAAACATCAAGCCATCTTCCATATATATACATACAGTGTGCCGGTTGGTTTACAAACTGTTTTGTGCTTCCATTTCGTAGTCTTCAATTACAATTACATTGTATATATTCTCGTATTTTCAATCAAGTATTAAATACATTAATATTATTAATCATTTGACTATATTTTTATTCATTCATGTTTTACGAAATAATCATATTTTACTTAATTTGTTTTATGACAGTTCATATTATCATCTCAAATCTATTCTACAATCATTTTGTAGATATAATAAGAAAAGAATACATCTTTAGATATTTATTATTTTCTAAGAATCTACATATTTCATAACTATATTTTATTGTCTAACCATTGATAGAATAGATCCCAAATTTTATAAAATTGTTTATCATCTTGTTCTCTGATTTCAAATGTCAATCTACTCATTTCAGCACATTCCAATATTTTCTTAATGATTTCCTCCTGTGATGGTATTTTCTCATTTTTCCAGTTTTTAGCAAATACAATCCTAGCCGCTGTTAATACATTTACAATCAGGTATTTCAATTCTTTACTATATATTTCAGGTAAAATTCCCAACAAAAATATCTCTGGTTTCAAATCTATATGCTTTTTTGTCATTTTTTCCAACCACATGTGGATTTTAGTCCAGTATTTTTTAGCATCCGCACATGTCCACCACATATGGTAATATGAGCCAGGTGTCTGATGACATTTGCAACATTTTTCAGATTTGTTCTTTAACATTCTTGCTATTCTTGTGGGGGGAAATGCCACCTGTAAAACATCTTATACAAATTTTCTTTATATGCTGTTGACATTGTCATTTTATAATTTTGAGACCACAATTTTTGCCATTTCTCTAGATCAAACCCATATCCAAATTCCTCCCCCAAGCAATCATTTTTTCTTTAACTTGTTCTTCTTCTAGTTTAATTTCTAATAAATATCCATACAATTTTTAATCACCTTTTCATCAGTACCTATCAAAATCTTATCTAAATCAGTCAGTTTATCATAGAAACCTTCTGTTTTAGAGTCTTTATCATACTTTGAATGTATTTGCGCATATGAAAACCAATTCATCTTTATACCTTGTTCCTTTCATTTTTGTATAGATTTAAGTTCACCCTTTTCATTCAATATTTCACCATATCTAACTGTTTGTTCCTTTTTATATATTATAGGATAAGAAAATGCTTCAATAGTCGATAGCCAGACTGGAATTTTCAAATAACATTGTCTTTTAGTCTTCTCCCAGTTTAACCACAGAGACTCCCGAATATAATGTCTTCTAAAATACCCCTGTGTTCTAGTTCCTTTATACCAGGGGTCCCCAACCAGCGGTCCGCGGACCGGTACCGGTCCGTGGAACAAATCTTACCGGGCTGCTGGTTTGCTGGGCGCCGCCATCTTGTTTTGATGAAAAAGTGCTTCCGGTGAGCTTTTCCAGGTAGAAAGCTCACCGGAAGCACTTTTTCATCAAAACAAGATGGTGGCGCCCAGCTGATGCCGGTACCGGGCCGCGGCATAAAAAAGGTTGGGGACCACTGCTTTATACCATAGAAAAGCATGCCACCCCAACAACAGATCATGTCCTTCTAATGTCAACAATCTAGTATTAATGTTATCCATTCCTTAACCCACATCAAATTTGTAGCTTGGTAATACAACTCCCAATTAGACAAACCAAATCCTCTTATTCTAGCATCGTGCAAAAGTTTTAACTTTATTCTCTTTCTTACCTTGCCATATATATTTCAACACAATTTTATTTAAATATTCAAAGTAATCTTTTCCAAGCCTAATTGGAATTGTTTGGAACAAATATAAAATTCTGGGTAATATATTCATCTTGATTGTTGATATTCTCCCTATTAATGACAGTTGTAAATTTTCCCATTTCGCCAAATCTAGCGCTATCTGCTGCTTAAGTTTGATATAATTATTCGCTTAGTGTACTGCATCTTGCTGTCAAATGTATCCCCAAGTACTTGATCTTATTCGTGACCTGAATTTTCAATAGATCTGCCAGTTCTTACTTTTGTCTTGATAGCATATTCTTTGTCAAGATCTTTGTCTTATCTTTATTTATTTTCAACCAGCCACCTTTCCATATGTCTCTATCTTTTCTATCAATTTTGATGCTGTTTCTAGTGGGTCTTCTAAAATGAAAACCAGATCATCTGCAAATGCTTGCAACTTCAATTCTTCCTTTTTATTTTTCATCCCTTTTATATCCTTTTCTTTTCTAATATTTCTGTTTAGCACTTCCAAGGTTAACACAAACAACAGAGGTGATAGTGGGCACCCTTGTCTTGTTCCTTTTCTTATATCAATTGGCAGTTCTCCCTCTATCATTACTTTTGCCGTTTGCTTATGATATATAGCTTCTATTGCTTGAATAATTTTTTTAGCAAAGCCCATCTGTTCCAGCTGTAATAACATGAATCGCCAATTCACATTATCAAATGCCTTCTGTGTATCTAGAAATATCAAAGCCATTTGTTTTTCAGGATGTGCCTCGTAATATTCCAAAGTGTCCAAGATTACTCTCATATTGTCTTTAATTTGTCTCTTTGGCAGAAATCCATTTTGATCAGGATGGATAAAATTATTTAAATATTTTTAAGTCTTTCTGCCAATATCGAAGCAAAAATTTTATAATCTGCGTTTAGTAAGGAAATAGGTCTATAGTTCTTGATTTGTAATGGATCGGCCTCTTTTGGGACAAGTGTAATATAAGCTTCTGACCATGATTTAGGTATCTTCTTCTTTAACATAACTTCATTCATAACTTCTAGCAATGGAAGGTTCAACGATTCTTGTAATATTTTATAAAATTCTGCCGGAAGTCCATCTGGGCCTGGTGCCTTTCCATTATTTTGCTTCTTGAGTGCTTCAGTTAACTCCATCATCGTTATATTGCTTTCTAACATTGTTTCAATCGCTTTAGGTATCTGGGGTAAATTAGCATTCTGTAAATGCTGTTTAACTCTTTCCTCATCAATATTCTCTTGTGTGTATAGTTTCCCATAATAGTCTCGTATGATTTCCTTCTTCTCTTTACTACCATAGCAAACTTGGCCTTGGTCATCTATTAATTACAATATTTTCCTTGATTCTTTCTCCTTTCTCAATTTATATGCTAACCATCTACCTGGTTTATTTGCATCTTCAAAGTAGTTCTGTTTACCACCTCTGATTTTCTGTGCTAATTCTTCTTTTTCTATTAGACCCATTTTATGTTTAATTATATCCATTTTTAACTTAATGTCCTTTTTCTGCGGCATTTTCTGTAGCTCTTTTTCAAGTCCTTTATACTCATCCTCTAAGGCCTTAGAGGCTAATCTTTTCATGGTATTTCTTTTCCTTGTATAGTCTATTATCAAGCCTCTGGCATATGCCTTCATTGTATCCCATACATTCTGGATTGATGTGTCTTCATTTTTGTTTTCTTTGAAGAAAAAAGCCAGTTCTTTCTCCATCCACTGTGTGAAGTCTTTTTCCTATAATATAGTATTATTTAATGTCCATCTAGATCTTCTTTGTCCTTTCCGTTTAATTGTCATTGGATTGTGATCTGCCCAAGTACTTGTTTCAATATTTATTTCTTGAATATTAGTTAATAATTCTGTTGACATCCATATCATATCTATTCTGGACCATGATAACTGTCTATTTGAGTTGAAGGTGTATTGTTTAGTTTTAGCATTTCTTTCTCTCCATGTATCTTTTAAGTTTATTTCATCTACCATTTAAAAAAAAGATTTAGGGAGAGTCTTTCTGATTTGCTTTATTGTTTTCTGTGCTGTATAGTCCAGTTTATTGTATACAATTCCATTAAAATCTCCCATCATAACTATATTAGCATAGTCCAGTTCAATTATTTTCATATATAATTTTTTATAAAATTCTTCTTGATTGTCATTTGGGCCATAGATTGCAATCAGGAGTATTTTCATATTATTGTCCATTATTTCCACCATTAGTATTCTTCCATCGTCATCAGTATAGATAAATCTCACTGGGATAATATCTTTAATGTATAAAACTTCTTTTCTTGCATTGTGTCAAAGAAGTAAATATTTTCCCTAATTTTGGCTGTATCAACAATTGTTCATATTGCTTTTTGATATGTACTTCTTGTAGGCAGATTATATCAAATTTTAATTTCTCTAATTTATGGAAAGTTTTCCTTCTTTTAACAGGTGAGTTGTCCATTTATATTAATTGTAATCAGTTTTTTCTCTTCCATGGTTACATTTTGTAGTTAGGTTTAGCAGCTTTCGTAGATCTTGGTTCATGTTGTTCTTTGGCTTCCACCTTTCCACCTACTGCACCTTCTTCTTTTTCAGTTGTCATTTGGCAGTCCTCTTGAAATTCAATTAGTGAGATTTCTTTTTCTGCCTCTTCCTCTTTCCCTCCAAAAAATTCTGTGTAAAATGATTCAGCTTTCTCAATTGAGTCAATTCTATGTCTCTGTTCTTGCCATGTGAACATTAAACCTTCTGGAATCAGCCATCTATAATTTACCTCTTTTTTAAGTAGCATTTTGGTCAGAAATCGGTATTCTCTTCTCATCTCTATCACTCTTCTGGGTACTTGTTTCAGGACCACAATCTCTTTGTCTTTATATTTCAATGTTTTCTCTCTTGCCACTTGCAATATTTGCGTTTTAATGGCTTTCTTTGTAAATCTGATGTGAACTTCTCTTGGTAAGCTATTTCTCATTGCATATCTTGTGAAGACTCGATAAACCTCATCTATTCCATCCATTATCTTCTCTTTAGTTATTTCCAAAGCTTCAGCCAAAATTTCTATCATTATCTCAGCTAGGTTTTGTCCCTTTTCTTCCTCTATGTTTTGGAATCTGAGATAAAATTCTGATTTGTCCATCTCCCATCTCAGCATCCCATTTTTATCTTGTTCAACCACAGTTAATCTGCTATCAATATCTCCAATCTTCTTATCTCTTTGTTTATCTACTTCAATTTTTTGGAATCTCTCATCATACTTCATTATCATTTGTTGAATGTTCTCCACCTTTTCATCAGTTTTCCCTGTTCTTTGTTCAATGTTCTCTATTCTCTTTTCAATATTCTCTGTTCTCTTTTCAATATTCTCTGTTCTTATTTGAATATTTTGAATTTCTTGCATAATCATCTACAGGGTCACTTTTTCCTGTTCTTTTTCTTGCTGTAACATTGTCTGTATTGAATGTTGTCCTCCAGATGGTGAAGAGAAAGAAGTAGATGTTGAGGAACCAGGGGCTGTTAGTTTCCTACTTATTTCGGACAATTCAGAATCTTCAGGTTCTTCTAAACTTCTAAATGCACCTGTGAAATAACCAATTGCAATTCCAAATAAAAATAGTAGGAAAAAAGAAGCCAAATAGCAATAATAATAATAATAATAATTCAGGTTCTTGTATACCTTAATCCAATCGATTGGCTAGATAGCAGTAAAAACTCAAAAATGGAAGAAAAGACCATAAACACACACAAAAAAGAAAAAATTGTTAAATCCTAAAAAAGGTGGAAAGCAAAAAGTAGAAAACTAAAAAAGAGAAAAGAAAAGTTCTTCAGGTTCTTCAACACCTTAATCCAATGAAGAAGTCTCGGGTATAAAAGGATGCACAAGAGAAAAAAAAAGCCACAAAAATAAAAAATAAAAAACCAACATGGAAGGTAAATAGAAAAAAAATACAAGGGAGGGAGAGAGAAAAGAGACTACTCCCTTAAAAAGAAAAGGAAGGAAATCATTAATACTAAAGCTTTTCCTTTAAAATAAAATGCAAACGTAAAAATTTAACTTCAAAAGACAAAAAGACAAAAACAAGTTCCAAAAGGCCAAAAATCTAAATAACTATTACGAAAAGAAAACTGATGAGGAGGGGTGGCGCAGCTTAGAAAAAATAAAAAGAGCACACTGCACCTTGTTTGATTATCCAAGGCTTTTGTTAAAATTTATAACTCTCTTCTCCAGAGTCTTATCACCTTTTCCCCCCTATAAGCTTCAACACCAGACTCCAGCTGTTGATAGAAACCCAGAAGAGCACCTGCAATAATACTCTCCCATGCACTTCCCTCTATCTTATCAAATAGCAATGTCCTTGAAAAGAAGTCTCAGTTCTTTCTCAGCTTTGTCTGGTCAAGAAAAAGAAATAGAATATTTCCAAGCCTCTAGTTGGCAGTGTTACAAAGTTTCTTTTGCTTTCACTTTCCCCCCTCCTTTTCCAAACAAAATGTAATAAAAATTAATTAAAAAGGGAAAAAGATATTTTAAAAAAATGACTAAAAGGAAGTCTCTAGCCCAGAATATTATAAAGTCAAAAAGGAGAAATAGAATAGGTGAAAGAAGAGAAAGAAAAAAGAAAAACCAGTGCAGTTTCAAAATATAAAATCATGTGTAGAAAATCCAGCAATGAGAAAAAATATATATAAAGATATTACTTTGACATTCCTGTTTAAAATCGCTGCTTAATCACTTCTGTCAAAACTTTTACCGATTCTTTCTTTTCCTTAGGGTGTCCTTTCAAATCTTAAAATAAAGAAAAAGTTCTCACCAAACCCGGCACACTCTCTCTTTCCGTTCTCTTTTGTTTCAGAGCTGTCCCAACTTCAGCAGCTTCAATGGCTGCCTCTTTGCCGCTGGCAAAAAGAGCTTCTCCTGGATCTACCAGGGACTTTGCGGTATCCCTGGGATTGACAGGATGCGCTCTTTACTTTCACCGTCTCTTCGGGATGGTTTATATGGTGGATTGACATTTGAAAATGAGACACAGGGAAATGTCTTGAGAAAATGCCAACCCTGAGAGAACTCAGGTAGCAGTATTTATTGAGAAAAAACACAAGCAAAATTACAGTCTGCATATTCAGAAAACAATGACCTCAACAGGAGATTACTTCACCAGCATGAGAACACACAATCTTGGAAAGTCCCAGATGTTACCTTGCTAGGATGAGATCATACAGCCACGGAAAGTCTCATGGGAAAGTTTGGAAAGTCCCATGAGAAAGCACAACTGTGTACCTTGAACTTTCACCCATTTTCCTGTTCCTTCTAAACTTGCAGAATCAAAACAGGATGAGACACTCATGAGCAAAGGTACTCCTACCCCCACCAAGAATGCCCCCATCTCCCTAGACTTACTGCTAGTATTCAAAGGCCTTACAGAAAATGATAAAATGATCAATAAATTATATTACCACATTCCCTCCTTTTTTATTTATTCAAAGATAGGGGGTGTTTTAGTGGCATAGTACACAGTTCTCTCATGACCTGATCCCACACGCCGGAAGACTGAGGTACACATTTGTAATAGATTAGGAATACATTGAATAAAACAACATAATAAGATACATATAGCAATAATAATAACAACCCCTTGCAATAAGGAGCGAAACCATGATCCATCAGGTATTAAATTAGGATTAGGCGTTCCACACTGAAGTGGACCCATTGGCTTTAATATAGAATTTATGCTCCTCAGATCATGTAAAAATCTGTATTTTCCAGATTTCTTTTTGATAACAAAAACTGGAGAATTATAAGGACTAGTGGTAGGCACTATATGTCCTTTTTCTAATTGTTGTTGAACCAATTCATGTAAATGAACTAATTTCTCATTAGTCAAAGGCCATTGGTCTATCCACACTGGCTCCTGTTGGAGTAATTGTAATTTTAATAACTCCACAGGTGGGTGTTCAGTCATCATGAATGACAACCCTTGTATCAAACTGTTGCATCAAATCTCTGCCCCACAAGTTAACGTGAAGGCGCAGAACAATCGGTTGGACAAATGCAACAGCCCCTCCCTGCTGTGTTTTAACTCTAAGAATCTTCCTACTAACCCGTGCGTCTTGAAGTCCTCCGACTCCTCGAACAGACGGTGTAGGATCTGTCGGCCACTCCCTAGGCCACTCACTTTCGCTGATCACAGAGACATCTGCTCCAGTGTCCAGCACTCCAGTAAACTTTCTGCCTTCAACCAAAAGAGTTAATTTTGGTTTGTCATTTTGCCTAATACCTTGCATAATAGAAAACACACTAGACTCCTTAAACCTATCCATAGATCCAAATCCACCCTGACGAATTCCATCTGACTCTCCCAAAGACATATTTGGCAAAACTATAAGCTGTGCAAAACAATCCCCTTTTTTCAAAGATTGAGGGACAGGTGAGTGAACCTGAATTTTGATCTGACCCTCATAATCCGAATCAATAACCCCAGGAACCACAAACAATTGACGCCTATGAGCCGATGATCTAGGAAGAAGAAGACCCACAGAAGCCGGAGGCAACGGTCCATAGAAATCCGTTGACCCCAAACAAACCACATGCGGAAACCCCAATTCCAAATCCTCGGCTAATGGAAGATCAATTCCTGCTGAACCTTTAGTAGCTGTACCTCTCTCTGGTGGCTCCAACCCTTCGGACATTACTTCACTCTTTAGAGTAGGGAGAATGCCCTGATCCCTGCTTCCTAGTTTTTTCCCTCCGAATGAAGTCTGCACTGATTTGCCCAATGGTATCCTTTCTTACATTTTGGGCACACTGATTTAGGACGAACACCCTGTCCCATTGATCTCTTATTCTGCTGACTTTGACCTCCTCCAGGAGCCCGACATTGCGCTTTAAAATGTCCAGGCTTCCCACAATTGAAACAATTCCCCTTGTGAGCATGTCCTGTTTGTAAAGCCAAAGCTAAAGTCTCCATGTTAAAAGACTGACTCCCAACCTTCCTACATGCATTAATCAAATCCGCGATTTCTCGCTCTCCACTTGCTACAAGTGGATTTAAAATCTTTTTGCAATCTGTGTTAGCTTGTTCTACTGCTAACTTAAAAAGCAACTCTTTCTGGGCGAATTGATTATCAATTTGCCTTTCAATAGCCAATTTCAGTCTGCTAATGAAATTTTCATAGGGTTCATTGTTCCCTTGTTTGATGTTAGTAAAGGTCTTCTCACCACCTTCGCCGTCAGGGAGAGCCCCTATGGCTTGAAAAATTAATTGTGGGAGAAGAACGAACCCCTCCTCAGGCATACCATCTCTCTGTTGTTCCACTGTTGAAAAATTACCAGCTCCGTAAAGCTGATCTGGGGTAACATTTGCTGTTCCCCTCTGGACTGCTAGCTGTCTCCATTTCTGATCTAACACCAAATATTGAGCTGGAGTTAAAATCATATTTAACAGAGCTTTCCAGTCAGCTGGAATCATTTTATTTCCATAACCAACTGCTTCTAACAATGCCTGAGTATATGGCGATCTAACACCATATTCCTTTGCTGCTTGCTTAACTTCCCTCAAAATCCTGAGAGGTAAAGGCTTCCACTCCCGCTGCGGATTCAACGCAGCATCCATGACAATTTCTACTGGATTAAGTTGAACTTCTACTCCAAACTCCACCAAATCATCTCCTGATAATTCCCCTCTATTCTTTGCTTCTTGAATAGCTGCAGTAACTGCATCCACCTGAACCCTTAAAGGTAAACTCTTATCCTCTGACAAAGTATTTCTAGCGCGAGACAGTCCCCCAGATTTATCTGGAGGTGCCGTCGGCGGTAACAAACGTACCGCATGGTAAAGCGGCAAACCTTCTTCGGGGGGTGCTAGGAGCGGTTGTTCATAAGTAGCTAACGCATCCATAATCACCCTCCAGGTTAACAAAATTGAAGAAGGGGCACGAGGTTCCTCGTACAAAAATTTCCCTATCTTTTTCCAGGACTCTACTTTAATACTACCTCCCTCCGGATATGACTTAATATTTTTCCAAACATACTGTA
>NW_020717335.1:1619-43465 GCF_900518725.1 Notechis scutatus
TCTTCGGTCTGACTTAAGCATGGTATATAAAATCATACATTGCAATGTCCTACCTGTCAATGAATACTTCAGCTTCAACCATAACAACACAAGAGCACACAATAGATACAAACTCAAAGTTAACCGCACCAAACTTGATTGCAGGAAATACGACTTCAGCAACAGAATGGTCAATGTCTGGAATACTCTACCTGACTCTGTGGTTTCTTCCCCAAACCCCAAAAACTTTAACCTTAGACTGTCTACTATTGACCTCACCCCTTTCCTAAGAGGTCTGTAGGGGGAGTGCATAAGCGCACCAACGTGCCTACCGTCCCTGTCCTATTGTTTCTCTTATTCTTCTTTTATTTTTCTTATATGTACCCATTTCATGTATTCACAACTATGTATACACTTATACTTATTATCTTGTAAACAATTGGCAAATCAAATAAATAAATAAAAAATAAATAAAAATAGAATCCCAGTTATAGGGAAGACCCAGAGAAAATGCACTCTCTATTCTTATCTATCATAAGGACACATAACCCCACTTGGACAGACAACTGCTGACAATGTCCTTTCACAGAGCCAGAATGGGATCTGGATGATGACCGGGACAATAAGGGATTATGAAACTATCAATTCTTACTCTCGTATGGAATCCAAAATGGAGTTCTTAAAATTAAGAATCTTGCAAAAGTATATGAATAAGGCAAAAGAAAGAGTAAAGTCCTGGAGATTTTCTTGAAAGAATATACCAGGCTTTCAGGCAATACATTGATTTAGACCCTGAAGCCTCAGACAAACAGAAAATGCTAAACATGATTTTTTTATAGGGCAATCAGAAGAAGAGACAAGAAGAAAGTTACAGAAAGTAGAAGGGGGTCCAGGGAAAGGCATTTCAGAATTGGTTGAGATAGCTTATAAAGTTTTTACTAACAGAGGACAAGAAGCAAATAAGAAAGAAACTCAGAACGCTTGCTGAAATGCTATCTTCCTAGCAGATGCCCTTAGGCAGGAAAAGCGGGGAGGGTTTTCTCCGGTAATATCACACTACTAACTAGAACATACACATTTGCTAGACCAATACTTGAATACAGCTCATCAGTCTGGAATCCTCATTATGTATCTGATATTAATACAGTTGAGAAAGTCCAGAAATATTTCACAAGAAGAGTTCTCCACTCCTCTACTCATTGCAGAATACCTTATGCCACCAGACTTGAAATTCTAGACCTAGAAAACCTAGAACTACGCCGCCTTTGGTCCGATCTAAGTCTAGTACATAAAATTATATATTGCAATGTCCTACCTGTCAATGAATACTTCAGCTTCAAACATAACAATACAAGAGCACACAATAGATACAAACTATTGTAAACCACACCGAACTTGATTGCAGGAAATACAACTTCAGCAACAGAGTGGTCAATGTCTGGAATAACTCTACCTGACTCTGTGGTTTCTTCCCCAAACCCCAAAAACTTTAACCTTAGACTGTCCACTATTGACCTCACCCCTTTCCTGAGAGGTCTGTAGGGGGCGTGCATAAGTGCCTTCCGCCCCTGTCCTATTGTTTCCTTTTTATTTTTCTTATATGTATCCATTTCATGTATTCATAACTATGTTTATACTTATACCTGTTATCTTATAATCGCTTGACAAAATAAATAAAATAAAATAAACCGGAAGAGGACGGTGAGGAGGGGGAATTCAGGTATCTCGAGGAAGTAGTATGGGCATGGAAGAGGAAGGTCTCCTTGGGACCCAACCAGTGTGCTATATGCAGAAAGGAAGATTATTGGAAGAGTGGATGCCTGATGGCTACAGCCATGCAAGCAGAAAAAGAAGAGTGAAGAGGCCAAGAGCAGGGAGCTATTGCTCCCCCAACCTCCAAACACCTGGTGGAAGTCCAAAGTGGAAGATCTAAACATAAGATGTTAATAGATACAGGATCCAGTATATCAACAGACCTATTGCTCCCCAGACTACGGATGTGATACCTTTTGTTGGGGCTTCAGGGAAGGCTACAGTGTGCCTGAAACAACATAAGCTCAAATTGCACAGCAGGAAGTTAAATACTTAGGGTATGGCATCTCTGTAGGACAGCAGAAACTGTTAGCCTCAAGGAGGGAAGCAATATGTCAATTAAAGCTCCCTGTTAACAGAAAACAATTGGGATTCTTGGGGATGGCTGGTTTTTGCAGAATTTGGATTCTTAATTTTTGATTAATTGTCAAGCCCCCTTACCAGGCTGTTAAAGGGGGGGATGGAAAATATTTGAAACAATTAGGTAATGCTAAGATTCACACAAATAGAGAGTGAGCTTATGGGAGCACTGGCACTGGGGCTTCCAGACCCCGCTACACCTTTTACTCTCTTTGTACACAAATGGAAAGGGATTGCCGTGAGTGTTCTCACCCAGAAATTAGGCTCATGGCAAAGACCTGTGGCACTGGGGTGGCTTGTGAATAGTGGCAGCAACAGCCCTGCTAGATGAAGAAGCCTGACTCTGTGGTTTCTTCCCCAAACCCCAAAAACTTTAACCTTAGATTGTCTACTATTGACCTCACCCCTTTTCCTAAGAGGCGTGCATAAGGGGGCGTGCATAAGCGCACCAACGTGCCTACCGTCCCTGTCCTATTGTTTCTTTTTATTTTTCTTATATGTATCCATGTATTCATAACTATGTTTTTACTTATACCTATTTTCTTGTAAGCAATTTACATACATACATACATACATACATACATAAATACATACATACATACATACATACATACATACATACATACATACATAAATCTGACACAGCACTAAAAGTGGAAGGCCTGGAATCTTCAATAGATCATTTCCAGAGTGAGAAATATCCACGATCTACTATTCCTGATTCTTGGACTGAGCAGCCTCAGATTTCCTCAGTAGAAGAACTGGGATTTAAGTTGTTGTTCCAGAAACAAAAGCCTCTGAAACCACAGCTGCATGGGGTGGGGTGGGGGAATACTACCCCCCATAGTCATTCTCTCAATTAGAAATTTTCCTCAAAAGGTATTAGTAGCTACCCACTTCACCTGAAAGGAAGGTTAGAAACCATAGAGACCTTGAACAATCCACTATCCGAAGAACTACCAACACCCTACTTTGTTCAGTGGGCGCTGGTCCCTCAATAATGTCGTGCATTGTATACAGGCAGTGGAGAAAACCCTAGCTATTGAGACGGCTCTAGATATGGTATTGGCATCCCAAGGAGGTGTGTGTGCACTACGTGGACAACTATGCTGTGTGCATATTCTGGACAAATCGGGAGGAATTCCACAGCTGAACTACACACATTGCAAAGATAGCTGCAACCCCCACCCCCACTCCACATGGATGAATGGAAAGCTGGCGGTATTGGCACACAGGATGGTTGCCTGATTTCAACTGGTTAAGAACCTAATAACGACCTTGGCAGGCATAGTCATTGTTCTCTTGATCACCTGTTGTGCATTACAATGCCTTCTGCTTTGCTTTTTCCACCTGTAAGCAAGTTATAGGGTCTACCAATACACTGATATTGATGTTGGGTGAATCTTGGAAAATTAAATCATTTTCAGATTCAAAGGGGGGAGATGATGGGCCATCTGCTAAAATAAAGCCAGGTCATGGCACACACTTCAAAGTAAATCAGGAAGCCTGCAATTGTGGAGTCTGCCTGGCAAGAACAAAAAATCCTTATCCACAGAAGATATGCAGATGTAAATCTCCTAACAATCCTGGCTAATTGGAAAGCAGATAAAAGTAACAGGAGTTAGCCATCTTGCATACCTTAGCTAAAAGTTAGGCCTGCAGCAAATCAAATGTGCATTAGATAATTCCTAGGGCATTCATTAGCCAAGACTTGGGAATAGGGACAGCTAGAGACCAATAGAACAAATTGCATAATTTGTTTATTAGCATAAATAAATTGCACTAAAATGTTTATTAGATGAAATTTCTTATTATCTCACTTTGTCCCACCTTCTTTAGTGAAAATGTATAAAACTTACTCAATCCTTTGTTCTTGGCATTTTGACCAGGAGCCCTTTCCCTTGGAGTACTCCAATAAAAAGCAATCAGAAAACCTGCACCTCGTGTCTGGCATCTATCATTGGCTTCTTTGGCACCAGGCTCAGACCCGAATTGGGGACAACACAGAACTAATATCTAAATTAATAAACCATCTATGCTTTAACCGTTTAACATGATGTGGGGCATGGCATCGTCTGGTGTGCTGGGAGAACCAGTTGGTGGTGAAAGGCTGGAAACCAGGAAACCGAGTTCCAGTCCTTGCACACCTTGTATCCAACTTCTTGCACACGGGGTTGCAGCCTTGCATGCAAAGCCAGCAGGAGCGACTTCGGCAGGTCGCTTCTCTCAGCCTAGGAAAGAGGAGGGGAGGGAATCCCCTTTTGAAAACGGGGCCGCGAAACATGCAGGAAACTGTCCAGGAGTCAAGGCTGCTTTGAAAGTAGAAATCTCTGCTTTCCAAATCTCCCCCGCCCCGCAGGGTTTCTCCCGATGAAATGGAGGGGTAAACGCATCCCTCGTCTCTGCGGTCCTCATTCCATGTCCCCCCAAGAAGCAGCGCGATGGTTCGGAGCTTTGCTTCCTCCCCTGCCTGGCCCGTGCATGCACAAGGGTGGCAGGGGAACATGGGACCCCGGGATCTCCCATTCCCATAACTCCGAACCTGACGAACTTTTGCAGGTCGCCACTCTCACCTCCAACAGCAACGTCTGGATCTCCATCCGTGTAAGATTTCCCTGCAAACTCTTGGCCTTCTGGAGAAAACTCAGCCCAGGGCTCCCAGCGAAGGGGAGCCGGATCGGACACGGTAGAAAAGCCAGATTCGCTCCCAGCCTTTTCCGGGGGGGGGGGGGGGCCCGTAGAACACTTGCATCTGTTGACGGGGAAAGAACAAGGCGCATGCTCTGTTTTCTTCAAAAGGGGGATGGGGGAGGCGCTGCCCAGCTCTTCCAACGGCTACCGAGGGAGCCCCCTGGGGGATCCAGCCAGCGATGCCAGAGGACACGGAGGGCGTCATCACGTTCCTTGCGGGACTCGGATGGTGGCTTAGAAGGAACGTGTCTTTCTCTAACATTGCCTGGATAAGAGAGGAGGTATTGTCTCCAGCATGCGGTAGTTTCAATATTTTCCTCTTTTTAAAGCCTAAGAACCGTCTGCGGTTTTGCGAACATTGAGAAAATCTCTTGTGGAGACTCAAAAGCCGCTTTCCTCGAGAGCAGCTTCTCTGCTGAAGGGTCTGTAGGAGGCATCAAAAACGAGCAACAATCCTGTCAGAAATGGCAGGTCAGTCAAAAGACAAGAAACAAAGCCTCTCTTTGAAAGACAAGCTTCTGTGTTGTGGTTGTTGGCAAACTCAACCTTGAAGTGATGGTAGATATTATGGGGGCTGGCAAAGACACAGGGAGGAAAGAGATACGTTTGGAAAATTAAGATTTGTATTGACTTTCTTTAGTGAGTTCAATTATTATCGCTGCCTTTTCAAACTCATGCCTCTGGGTGACCAAGGAGGTTGGAAGCACCAAGAGGTAGCCTGAAATAATAAAAATAATCCTGAGGAAACAGTCCTGATGAAAAAAAGACCCCCAAAAGAAATCAAGTAGCAAAATAGAGAGAAAGCTGAAATTCATCGACCTTTTAGAAATTTTACCTCAGAATTTGTGACCTCAATCTACCACTTATTAATTGGACCCAAAACGAATATACAACTGTACCCATACATGTAACCCTGTACAATGCTGTAACTAATCTGGGACTGGATCAACTATTAACCAACACACTAGACTCAACAACTGCCTCGATCTCATCTTCTGCACAGTTTAAACTCAATTTATGAACTACAAATACAAGATCCCTTTTCCAACAGTGACCACAGCATGATTGACTTTTGTCTCAACATATATCCTCACAAAAATCATCATAATAATGGGATCCCCAATTATAACTTTAAAAAAGCCAACTATGATCTCATAGACACTGACCTCTCATCTCTTCATTGGCAAATTCTATTCACTGGCTGCATACTGCTGAAGACCATTACAACATTTTTTAACTTGAAGTGAGAAGAATCATTAAACTATATGTACCACTAATAACCCCCCAAACCAGGAAAAACAAATTAACAAAGCTCCAAAAAAAAAGTCTCTTTGGTGAATAAACAAAACTGGCTATGTAACTAACTTTAAAAAACTTATGCCACCAGATGAAGACTGAATACACCAATTATCACATCAAACAAGAGGAAAATCTTCTGTGCATGAAATCCACGTGTGCCTTCTATAATTTTGTAAACAACAAACTTAAAAGACTCAAGATCCATCCCACCCCACGGTAAAGACTGTAATGATGAAATCATTAAAGCCAACCTCTTTAACACATTCTTCGGCTCAGTCTTTGTAAACAGCAATGGCTCATGTCCAATATTTCATAGTTCATGCCACAGATAGTTGCAACAATCTAATACATATCGATTTTACAAAAGATAACATTGAAAAAGCACTATGCAGTCTAAAACCATCTCTATTTATTGGACCCAATGGACTATGTGCCTACTTCTTTAAAAAGCTTTCCACTGCCATAGCAGAACTTCTAAGCATAATCTTTGAAAAATCTTTCAGGACCAGCTCCTTGCTCAACCTATGGTCACTAGTCATGGTCATCCCCATCTTCAAAAAGGGAGACCTCAGCCTAGTTGAAAATTACAAACCAATCTCTTTATGTTGCATCACCTGCAAAGTCATGGAATCAATCATTAACCAATTCATTACCTTCCACTTAGAGACAAACAACCTATTCTCTAACAAACAATTTGGTTTCAGAAAAAAATATCCTATAATCTGCAACTCCTACACTGCAAAAACATATAAATTATACAACTCGACACAAAGCAATAGACACAATTTACATATTCTGTAAAGCCTTTTTACAAACTACTTCTAAAACTAAAATCTTATGGCATCTCGGGACCCCTGTATAAGTGGATAGCTGCATTTCTGTCAAACAGGCAACAAATGGTCAAAGTAAGGATAGGGTAGCCCTATTAAATCCTGTATCTGTTAACAGCGGTGTCCCCTAAGGCAGTGTTCTAGGACCAATTCTCTTTATAGTTTACATAAATGACCTTTGTGATCATATTAAAAGCAGCTCTTTGCTGATGATGTAAAACTGTTCAACACCACCGACAATGCTGCTGCCCTTCAAAAAGACTTTGACTATGTGTCAGAATGGTCAAACAAGTGGCAACTTCAAATCTCAACCAACATATGCTCTGTCTTGGCAAAAAAATATATTGGCAAAAAAATATATCAGAAAATAAAATACACACTGGATGGGTATGACCTTGTAGACAACCCTCACTCTATCAAGGACCTTGGAATACTCATCTCTAATGATCTAAGTGTTAAAGCCCACTGTTAACAATATTGCCAAAAAGGCATTACGAATTGTTAACCTAATCCTGCATAGCTTTTTCCCGGTAATATTGTACTGCTAACTAGAGCATACAAAACATTTGCTAGACCAATTCTCAACTACAGCTCATCTTTCTGGAACCCGCACTGCATATTGGACATTAATACAATCGAGAGAGTCCAGAGATATCACGAGAAGAGTCCTTCACTCCTCTACTGGCAAGAGAATACCTTATGCCATCAGACTTGAAATTTTAGGCTTAGACAACTTAGAACTACCCCACCTTCAATCTGACTGAAGCATAATACATAAAATTTTCTATTGCAATGTCCTACCCATCAATGACTACTTCAACTTCAACCATAACAATACATGAGCATACAATAAATACAAACTCAAGGTAAACTGCATCAAACTCAGTTGCAGGAAATACGACTTCAGCAATAGAGTGGTCAATGCCTGGAATACACTACCTGATTCTGTGGTTTCTTCTCCAAACACCCGAAACTTTAACCTTAGACTGTCTGCTGTTGACCTCACCCCATTCTTAAGAGATCTGTAAGGGGTGTGTATAAGCGCACCAACATGCCTACCATCCCTGTCCTAATGTTCCCTTTTATTTGTATCCATTTCATGTATTAATAGTCATGGTTATATTTATATCTGTTATCTAATACATGCTTGACAAAACAAACAATAATAACAAAACAAGGTGCCATGATGGAGAAAATGGTGAATGGAAGATTTAAATCTCATGTGACTGGAGAAAAGGTGGAATTACAAAACTAGGAAAGGCAAATATTGAAAAGTAAATATAAGGCTCAAATACCATGAGGCAAAAAAAGAAGACAAAAATAGTTTTATTTTAAGTGTTCAGTCAGGAATACACCAGTTGTGGTATTCAGCAGGTTCGGACTACTGAAATACACTGCAGGAAATATGAGTAGGAACCTTAAGACCTTTGGAGTAAAAAAGGTGCATTTTTTCTAGCCAAAAGAAATGAAGACTTCACTGGTTTGAAGAGATTAGTCTGGATTTGGATGTGACAGCACAAGAACAACAAAAAGATTAATAAAATAAAGAAATGGGGAAATAGGGTAAAGAAATAATTTTAAAAGGATGGAATTAACACCTCTCTCTTGCCAAAAGCCTGCTTCTTTTCAGCCCATTTTTTTCTGAAGAAAAAAAGATTTAGTTACAATTATTGAAAGAAAACATGTAAATAGAAGGAAAATAGTAGTTAAGGAGCAATTTTAAAAGAATGGCCTTAACTTGTCATTCTTGCTCTGCTTTTTTTCACCCCATTTCTTTATATATCAAGACTCCTAAGTACCACCTGTCTAATTTTGTCAATCTTTTATTCTGAAAAAAATTAACATGATTACAAAACCAAAATCGATACCCTTTCACCTGTTTGATCCAGAACCATCAGTCAAAAAGAAGACTCAATCACCCAGCCAAAAGTATCTAAAAAGATTAAATCATGGTGATGATTTAAATCAGGGGTCGCCAACCTTTTTGACCTCAGGGACCACCAAACTCATAATTTTAAATCCCAGGGACCACTAACTGGTTCTGTGGGTATGGCCTAATTTGTGGGTGTGGCTTGGTGGTCATGTGACTGGCTGGGCATGGCTTGTATATAAATATATAAATATTGAATTTTTTATAAAAAAAAGTGATGAGTCCAGGGGTGGGATTCAACTGGTGTTACAACCGGTTCGGTGAAAGCGTGTTTTGCCACGCAAAGCAGCTGACGTTGAACAAGCAGGAAATAAAGGACAGCCAAGAGCCCAGGGGAGCGGGTTGGTCAAACAGATGACCAGAAGGTCATCGCAGCAAACCGGTTCGGTGTCAGCTGCTCTTCGAAGCTACCGGTTCTATAGAACCGGGCCGAATCGGTAGCATTCCACCCCTGTAATAGTCCATCTGGTTTGATACTGTGCATCCCACAGTATTGTATCTTAACAAGAAGTAAGTTGTGGTCAATCTTGCCTTTCTAAAGTCCATGTATACTATGTCCATAGCATTTCATTGGTCCTAATTTAGTCACTTTGTCAAAGAGTTGGCTAATTTAATCCTGTAGTTCAGGAGAATTTTCCTTTCTCAAAAGATGTCCTGTACAACCCATTACATCACAGGCAAAGCTAAAAAGTGGAAAGAACCTTGTTGAAGAGCTCGTGTACAGTTTGGAGCTTCCACATGGGACAGAAACACTGTCATGCCCCTTTCAGACTCTGATTCGGAGAGCAGCTGACGGAGTTGGAGTGTGGCTCCGTTGGCTGTGGAAGAAACTGGGGAAGGGCACAGTCCGGCTGGGCAGAGCAGGGGAGAAGTAGAGCAAGGGAGAGTGAATTTGGGGGAAGACCCAGGCCCACCTCTCCTTCATCCTAGGGCACACAGGGAGGAATGGAGAAGGGAGCAATGTGAGTTGCGTGGCTTACGGGGGAGGAAAGGGCCTTGATTCCCTTCATTACTGCAGCTGGGACACAGTGTTTAAAAAGGGAAGCTGCGCACAGCACTTGTTGGGAGCAAAACGTGAATTATCTGGTATCATTGAGGATTATCTGTGTTCCTGGAGTCTTCCCAACTGTGTGTGTTTTGCTATGCTTTCAAGTTTGCAATTCCTTCTCCTGCCCTGTCCAGTTAATTACTGCACCGTGGTTTGTTTGGAGTTTTAGTTATAGTTTGTATGTACTTTGTTTTCAGACTGAATTTCCTCCACTTAAAGGCTGTTCTTTTCTCCAGCCAGAAGGTAACCTGGACATTGTGGGCAAAGTTGAAGATAATAAAGGGACTCTTCTTGCTTATTTGACTGTGTTGCCTTTGTGCCACACCCAGGTTCATTCACAGACACCAATTTCTCATGCATTTCCTATTTTAATGGCTGTAGCTGTCAGCAAATGTTCAATTCTTGGACAGAGTCAAACAGCTGATTTCAGAAAGACTGCCTAGGAATTTGTTCTGCATTATGTTTTGATGAGATTGCCAAATTTTCACCTCTTGTAAAGGGCTTCTTCGAGATCCTGGAGCTCTGTCTCTTCTGTAGAAACATTTTGCTGTAAAAATAACAAGATTCCCACAGATGCAGCGTCGGTCAACTTTCCTAACTTGTAACCTGTGTACAAGCTGAGGCTGGTATTGATCTGACCTTGTATGCTCAACAGGAACTAAAATGAGAAATAATGAGAATGGTCAAACAAATGGCAACTTCAAATCTCAACAAATAAATTCTCTGTCTTACATATTGGCAAAAAAAATCAGAAAATAAAATACAAGCTGAATAGTCAAGATCTTGTTGATGACCCAAGCTCTGTAAAGGACCTTGGAATACTCACCTCTAATGATCTAAGTGCTAGAGCCCACTGCAACTACATAGCCAAAAAGGCATTAAGAGTTGTTAACCTAATCCTACGTAGCTTTTTCTCTGGTAATATCACACTACTAACCAGAGCATACAAAACATTTGCTAGACCAATACTCGAATACAGTTCATCAGTCTGGAACCCACATTACATATCTGATATTAGCACAATTGAGAAAGTCCAGAAATATTTCACAAGAAGAGTTCTCCACTCCTCTACTCGTTGTAGAATACCTTATGCCACCAGACTTGAAATTCTAGAACTAGAAAACCTTGAATTACGCCGTCTTCGGTCTGATTTAAGCATGGTATATAAAATCATACATTGCAATGTCCTACCTGTCAATGAATACTTCAGCTTCAACCATAACAACACAAGAGCACACAATAGATACAAACTCAATGTTAACCGCACCAAACTTGATTGCAGGAAATACAGGGAGCCCCACCCAAGGCTTTTTCTACCCTCTATGCCACATTGTGGAAAAGAGGCAGCCAAGATGGCTGCCACAAAGCCAGTGACAGTGTAACATCCAAGAAGAGTGCAGGAGCGGACTTAGTGACAGTGTCAGAACTGGGTGAGAACAATCTTTTTTATTTAAAGTGCAACCCCAAGAAGAATATTCAGAAAAGAGGAGTCATAATTATCTTTAAAGTGGTGGCAACCTAACACTGGAGTTAAAATTCTGAATGATGAAAACGGAAGGAAAAGGAATTAAAGGAAGAAAATTGAAAATTTGTTAAATATATATATATAAAAACAATTTTTACTCTGGACAGATACTGGCTGTGGATAGGCCTTTTAAAATGCTGTAATCATATAACAAAAGAATTATATAACATCTATTTTTGAAATATATCAGTAAAATTTGAAAAGAAAACAAGACAAAGTGAAAACTAATTTAAGACCACCATCTGCTGTCAAAGGGAGACATAACATACTCCCAAAGTTTTGGAAAGGTTTGGTTTATGGAGAATTAAAAGTGAGAAATAAGAGAACTTTATTATCAAAAGACCCCAGAAAGCAGTACAGCAATACAAAACTCAACTGGAAGAGGGATTTGTGAAGGTTTTACCCTTGGATTAATTAAAATAACAGATTGATTAATTCTATGACATAAGGTCTCCTGGACATTGGACATTGAACTTTTTGTTTGAAAAGTGGCTTTGGTTTGAACAAAAGATTGTTGGACTATTGGATAAAAAGAAACAAAAGAAACAAAAACAAAGATGAGTGGAATTTGGAAAGAAATTGTGTCAGAAATTCAGGATATAAAAGACACCTTGACAAGTGGATGCGAGGAGATCTTCAACGTAGAGCTGGAAATTGAGACACAAATGACAAAAAGAAAATAGGAAGTCCAGGAAGAGGAGGAGTCAACTTAAAGAGCAGCCAGATATGTTGTTGATATAAGAAAAAATAAAAAAACTTATTTAAAAAAAGATTTGTATTGATGTTTTATTTCCATTATTTCAGCTGCCTTTTCAAATTCATATCTCTGGGCAGCTAACAGCAGTTCAAAATAGCAAGTGGCGGCAGAAAAAATGGGAAGAATCCAGAAGAAATTATCTTGCTTGAAAAGCAACATCAAAAGGAAACGAGTTTGAAAATGCGAAAGCTCAAACTCATGGAAGTTTTAGAAATTTTATCTCAAAACAAGGTGCCATGATGGATAGATGAATGGAAGAATGGTGTCTCATAGGTGACTGGCGGAAAGGTGCAATTACAAAATACAGGAAGGAAAATCTTGAGAAATACACATAAAGTTCAAATTCCATGAGGCAAAAAAGAAAAGTGGCTTCGTTTTTTCAGTAGGGAAGACAAGCTCAGGAAATATGAGTTGGAAGTTGAAAGACAATGTAAATCATCTAGATGAAACAAAGTAAGGATTTTCTTCAAGCCAAAAGAGCTGAAGACTCCCACAGTTTGAAGAGATTAGTGTGGATTTGAAGGTGACCCTGCAAGAACAACAAAGAGATTTATCTACATTAATGAAAGAAAAAACAGGGAAATAGAGCTAAGAAGTGATTGAAAAAGAATAGAATTAACTCCTCTCTCTTGCCCAAAACCTGGTTCTTTTGAGCCCATATTTCTCATTCTTCTATAATGGAAAAACCTGACACAGTGGCTACAAAACTAAAATTGATGCCCTTTCATCAGTCTGATCCAGAACCATAATTGAGCAGTATTTTAATAGCTTCAAAGCAGTCTGAGTCTCTGAAAACCTAAAGTATTCCTTCCCTCCTCCAAATCCTTCCAAAGGTTTTCCTGTGTGTTTAATGTTTAATTCATTAAAAAGAATTTTAAAAAATGTCTCATGGACTACCATACCAATGATATTTAATTTTATTTATATCCAAAATTAATTTTATTCCATTCTAATTAAAATCCAATTAATTTCAATTAAACCCAATTTATTTAAATTGAATTTAGAGATTTCCTTATTATCATGTGATAGAAAGACAAAATAGCAATAGCTATAGCACTTAAACTGATATACCGCTTCATAGTGCTTTATAACACTCCATACACAGTTTATAGAATCGGCATATTGCCTCGAACAATTTGGGTCCTCATTTTACCGGTTTCAGAAGGTTCAATCAACCTTGAGCAGGTCAGAATCAAACTCTTGGCAGTCAGCAGAAATAGCTTGCAATACTGACCAGAATCTGACTGAATCGGAAGCAAAATCAATGGAAAAGGCTGATTCCCTTAACAATAGTGTTATTAACTTAACCACTGCAATGATTGACTTAACAAATGTGGCAAGAAAAGTTGTAAAATGGAGTACAACTCACTTAACAACTGTTTCGCTTAGCAATAGGAATTTTGGGTTCAACAGAAGTCATAAATCTGTATCTTTTCTTTTTTAAAAATATTTTTATTGAATTTTCACCTTTAAAAAATGAATTCTATATACATTTTTTGCAGTTCTTTGTATCATCGGTTATTCCATGTTCATGTATGTATGTATGTATATGTGTATATATATATATTGTCTAACCAGACATACCATTTTCCCCAGACAGTATTGAATTCTTTTTCTTCCCTCTCTTGCAATTTCATTGTGAGTTTATTCATTTCAGCACGACCCATTACTTTCTTTATAATCATATTCTCTGTGGGGCTATTATCAACTTTCCAATTTTGAGCATATAATATCCTGGCCACTGTTAATATTTGTATTATTAAGCTTTCAATATCTTTTGCATATTCCCCATTAGTTATTCCTAGTAAGAATGTTTCAGGTTTGGATACTATCTTTGAGCTTGTTATTTCCTGTAACCAGATCTTTACTTTATTCCAAACTTTTATCGCTTTTGGGCAGGTCCACCACTTGTGAAAGAAGGTACCTGGTCTCTTTTTGCTTTTCCAACATTCTGATTTCAAATTTGGATAGATTTTGGCCAATCTCGCTGTGCTAGATGCCAACGATAAAACATTTTATACAGGTTTTCTTTATATGAAGCTGCCATTAAGTTATAATTTCTCGTTCATAATCTTTCCCATTCTTCTAGTTGTATACTGTATTGAAAATTTTTCATCCAGACTATCATTGTTGGTTTCACCGCCTTCTCTTCTCTGTTGAATTTTAATAAATAATTGTACATTTTAGTTATAAATTTTTCCTCTGTTCCTAATAATATTTTATCTATTTGTTGTGGAGTTCTATCTATGCTGAATTCTTCTAAGTCTTTTTTGTATTTTGTTTGTATTTGTAAGGGCCACCAATCTATTATTATCCGTTCCTCTTTCAGTTTTTGGTTCATTTTCAAAATCCCTCGGTCATCTAATAATTGGTTATATCTAATCATTTTATTTATTTCTAAGGTATTTGGGTAGATCATAGCTTCCGTAGTGGAGAACCAATCTGGTATTTTCATGTAATGTGTTTTCCTGATTTTAGTCCAGATCTCTAACAGTGCATCTCTAATTTGACGGTTTAGGAAGTGTAAATTTGTCTTATTTCTCTTTTTCCACATAACAGCATGCCAACCAATTTGTAGATCATGTCCTTCAAGTGTTAATAGCCTCTTATTGCTTATGACAATCCATTCCTTGATCCAAATTAGTGCTGCTGCATGTTGGTATAATTCTCAGTCTGGGAGTCCAAAGCCACCTCTGCATCTACTCTCTTGCAATAATTTTAACCTTATGCGGGGGTTTTCCCCCCTCCCATATAAATTTAGTCACTGCCCTATTCAATTCTCAAAAAAAAAATATTTAATTTTATAGGAATTGTCTGAAATAGATATAACCACCTTGGTAGCAGGTTCATTTTTATTGCTGCAATCTTTCCTACTAGGGATAGCTATATTTTTCCCATTTCTACAACTGTTTTCATTTGACTCATTATCATAGTCATCCTCTTTTAAAGACGAGCATCTTGATGTCAGACAAATACCTATTTAATCTTGTTCGTAATTTGCAATTCTGTTTCCTTTTCTAATTCTTTTGATATTCTGTCAGGTTTTTAACAAGCATTTTAATTTTAGTTTTATTAATCTTGAGTCCTGCTACATACCAAATTCTTCTATTTCTTTTAATAGAATTTTTCTGGTCTCATTTGGGTTTTCCAGAATGGTTTCGACAGGATCCATGCATGGGATGTATTCAGCTCTGTTCAGCTATAGACTGAATAGAAAATCTGAAGACACACCCCTTCCGGGCCACCGTCTCCAGTTCTTCTATTCAGTCTCGGCGGAGATAGACATTTTTAATCTTGCTCCTCTATACTTTATCCATAGAGGGGTGTTTGTAGTATTTTTAATTCAGATTTGTTATTTTGGACTAACCACACAACAGTCCTTAAGGGACTAATAGCACCTTAGGCTTTTCAAAAGCCTCGATGCTTATTACAATCACAAGCCTCTATTCCATTGGCTTTTTCAAGCAAATAGACTTCCACAGTCTGGAGTTTGCAGATATCACTCCCCAAAACCTGGAATAGAGTTTTGGGGGCATTAAAGAGGCACCTTTTGCCTGCCCGTATAAGGGAGTGCTAAGCAGTCTGAGCACAGAAAGCACCTTTATTCAAAAAGACTGTCAGACAGCCTTGCCCAAATAAGGGAGCACAATCTAAGCAGAGCTGCTGTGTTAGCTGCAACGAGGTTCCAGCAAAGATAAAATCAACTTGGTGATGGTTTAAATTGGCGGGAGCGCCATTTTGTAGAAGCAGCCATTTTCTAGCCAGCTCTAGTGTGCCTCACAACTTGATCTATACCTCTCACAGACAGTTAACCTTGAAAGATTCTGGTTATTGGGCTATTTAATTGTCTTCAAATTGGCGGAATTCTGTCCTGAGGGGCAAAGCCTCAGAAAAAAGACAATAGGTATTTTCCCTCAGCTTTTCTACCCTTGTATGCTGTGTGCCTCACGACTAGAGCTGTACTGCTTATAGACAGTTAACCTTGAAAGATTGTGGTTATTGAGCTATTTAATTGTCTTGAAATTAGTGAAACTCTGTCCTGAGGGTCAAAGTCTCAGAAAAATATTTTCTTAAAGAATTTAATAAGACGCATTACAATTAAGTGTTGTTTCTATTTTAATTTGATATAGTTAGAGTAATGTTACAGTCAGTTATAGACATTATGGAGGAATCTTCCAACACAATGTCTTCACATCTGATTGCTTCCAATCAACAAAAAGGTAGGGGTAAAAGAACCTGTAAGACCAGAGGATCAGTTCAGGAGGCAGCTGACAAAATCAGGGCCAAGGCCAGAGCTACTAGGAAAACTAAAGCTGATGAGCAGGCCGAGCGTAGACTACATAATGCGTTGGTAAAGTAAGTAGAGGAGAATTCAAAAGAACAAATGAAATCACTGCAACTAAGTACTCCTAAGGGGGAATAACACAAGTCAATCTATTCTACCCCAAGTGGGATCAGACATGGACAATTTGGGCCAAGTAGTTTTCTAATACGCAGGATTCTGAACTTCCAGGGTGTTCTTACTTGAGTAATCCAAGACCAATGGCTCCTCCTTTAACTAGATAAGGGCAAATGCAACACACTGGAACAGGAGGGCAGTTAATGCCACTGGGGATTCAGCAGTGTTTTTACGTAACTTATTGGTCAGGGAATGATGGGAGAACTTCAGACTAACAGTCCAAATCAGGTGGGCTCTAGAGTAGGTCCCTCCCACCGTAGGAGGCATTCCCACTCCCTTAGACACACACTCATGACATGGTCTCCTGATACTTCAGAGGATAAACAATCTGAGTATTCAGTAGAGGAAGGCAAAATAGCCCAGTCCAATGATTCAATTAACAAATGTGGGAAGAAAAGTAGTAAAATGGGGCAAAATTCACTTAACAACTATCTTCCTTAGCAACAGAAATTTTGGGATCAATTGCGGTCATATTATGACTACCTGCATTTCTATTGAAGCTCTTCTGATAATTTCTTTATTGATAATGGTTTCCCCTGTGTGTTGGTCCCTCTATGGCAAGTAAGAGCGTTACTCCTTGCAAAACTCTTACCACACACCATTCATATTGTTTTTTTCTCCCGTATGGATCCTTTTATGGGAAGTGAGATCACAACTCCTTCTAAAGCCTTCTCCACAGTGCACACATTTATATGGCCTCTCACCTGTGTGGATTCTTTTGTGGGAATTAAGACTACCATTACTAGCAAAGGTCTTTCCACACTCCATGCATTGATATGGTTTTTCTCCTGTATGGATTCTTTTGTGGCAGGAAAGAGCAGAATTCCACCTAAAGCCTTTTCCACATTCTACACATTTATAAGGCCTCTCTCCTGAGTGGATCCTCTTGTGGGAATCAAGATGTCTGCTGCAACTAAAGGTCTTTCCACACTCCATGCATTGATAAGGTCTTTCTCTTTTGTGATTCCATTGATGTCTTATGAGAGAGTCATAATAACAGAAGGTCTTTCCACATTCCATGCATTTATATGGCTTCTCCTCTGTATGGATAGTTTTATGGTGAATCAGAGCATATTTCCTACTAAAGCTTTTTCCACATTCCATGCATTGATATGGCTTCTCTCCTGTGTGGGTCTTCTTGTGGGAATTAAGACTACTGGTAGAAGTAAGGATCTTTCCACAGTCCTTACATTGATATGGTTTCTCTTCTGTGTGGATCCTCTTATGTGAATTGAAATTACTACTGCAAGTAAAGGTCTTTCCACACTCCATGCATTGATATGGTCTCTCTCCTTTGTGAATCCTTTGATGGAGCATAAGAGAACGATTATAACAGAAGGTCTTTCCGCACTCCACACAATGATATGGCTTCTCTATTATGTGGATCATCTTATGGGTCTTCAAATGACTGGCACAAGTAAAGCTCTTTCCACACTCCATGCATTTAAAAGGTCTTTCTCCTTTGTGATTCATTTGATGCATTATAAAAGACTTAGAATAACAGAAGGTCTTTCCACACTCCATGCATTGATACGGTTTCTCTCCTGTGTGGATCCTCTTATGGGAGGTAAGATGACTACTCTTGCTAAAACCCTTTCCACATTCCATGCATTGATATGGCTTCTCTCCTGTGTGATTCCTATGATGAATTATAAGAGAGTAATTATGAGAGAAAGTCTTTCCACATTCCTTGCATTGATATGGCTTCTCTCCTGTGTGAATCCTCTTATGGGAATTAAGACAACCACTAGAAATAAAGGTCTTTCCACACTCCATGCATTGATATGGTTTCTCTCCGGTGTGGATCCTTTTATGGGAATTGAGATTACTGCTACAATTAAAGGTCTTTCCACATTCCTTGCATTGATATGGCTTCTCTCCTGTGTGGATCCTCTTATGGGAATTGAGACCACTACTAGAAGCAAAGGTCTTTCCACATTCCTTGCATTGATATGGTTTCTCTCCTGTGTGGATCCTCATATGGGAATTGAGACTACTACCACAAGTAAAGCTCTTTCTACACTCCATGCATTTATAAGGTCTTTCTCCTTTATGATTCCTTTGATGTCTTATAAGAGATTTATTATGACAGAAGGTCTTTCCACACTCCATGCATTGATATGGCTTCTCTGTATGGACAGTTTTATGGTGAATCAGAATGCTTTTCTTGCGAAAGTGCTTTCCGCGCTCCATGCATTGATATAGCTTCCCTTTCCCAACTTTCAAATGGATCGCTTGGCATTCCTCCTTGAAATTCTTATTCTCGTGCCCATTATAGCCTTAAAAAAGAAAAATGGAAATTGTAGTAAGAATAGGGGAGCAATCAAACATTTTCTTATTAATTTTAGGCAAAAAATCATCAATATATTTTGGCTGCTTTGTTGGCAAACATGATTCCAAACTACGACTTTAGCAAGGAACCACTTCCAAATGTATCCCTATTGTTATTCATATAACCAGATTGGATCACATCACAATGAATCTAAGACACAACCTAATCTTTGGTCTGGAACTATTTCATGGGGCCACAAACCCCTGAAGTCCATTGGACACGGTATCATGCTGGGTCAACAACATGCCTACCTACCAGCTCCCCAACTTCATTGGAAATCTCATCCCCACTTGTCTGCAGGGCAGAATCTTTGAAAGCCAAGGGGAATTTCTGGATGGCAATAGCTCCCCACCCTCAATTAGGCTGATGTCAAACACAAATGGGCACATCTCAGAGAAGGGACATCCCACTCTGGACCCATCCAGTCTTGGTTACAGCAGCTCAGGGCCATTGAAGATGAGATTCAGGAGTAGGTAGAATCTTGCTCAAGAGAGGCACATCATCCCTGAAGCCTATCCCTCAGATTCTTGCTAATATCTTCTGAAGCATGGAGATGATTATTTTGTAATTTATGACCAGAAAGCATTAAAACACATTTCCTTTATGTAAGGAGAGAGGCTATGCAATTTTCCAAGTTTTCTTTCAATAAATTTCCTTCTTCCATTAAGTCAGTTTAGTCAAATGGTGAAGGCACCAGGCTAGAAACTAGGTGAGTGAGTTCTAGTTCAGCCTTAGGGATGAATGCTGGTTGGGTGACTTTGGGCCAGTCTCTCTCAGCTCAACCATGTCACAGGATTGCTGTTATAGTGAAAACAGCAGGAGGAAGGAATATTTGGTTTGTCCGCTGCCTTTATTATTTCCCAAAAAATAAAGGCAGGATACAAATAAATTGTTTTTTAATCACTTATTTCACTTAATCTATTTCTGAACATCTAAGCCCCCCTCCCTGACCCCATGACTTTTCAATATTTCTGAGCAGAGATAGGGATTCTTACCCAGAGAAGCCAGATTCCTGGAATTCTCCAGCATGACTTCTCCATGGAGAGCTTTTTGGTCAGCATCTAGTTGAGACCACTCCTCCTTGGAGAAATACACGGCCACGTCCTCAAAAGACACACCACCCTGAACAAGGAAACAAGTTTTCCTTTTAACATATCATGTCAAGGAGAGAGATCCAGTGAACAAAATGGGCATCTTGTGCAGAATTCAGAATGAGATCTCACCGCTTTTAACTGATGGCACATTGGATCATGTTGGAAGTATGTGGAATGCCTTTCAGTGTAGCCAACTAAAATAGTTTTCTTGGTCAATTGGTAGTTGGGTCTTAAATTCACTAGTTATCAGTTGCCCCAATTCTTCCTAGGATGTGCAATGCCAAATACTGGCAAAAGCCACCCGACATTTTTGCCAATGGCTTACTTTATTTACTGAGGGGGAAATGTAACCAAACTTTACACCTTCATGAAGGTGTTAGAAGAGCTTGTAACAGGATATGTCTATGGAAATTCTCAATCATCAGGTCATGGTTGTCCCAAAGATGCTTTTCAAAAGGTGCAAAAAAAAAGTAAAAAAGTGATGGAGAAAGTGCCTCACAAAGGATCCCCTCAGAAGAGAAAGAAGCAGTGGTGGGATTCAAATAATTTAACAACTGGTTCTCTGCCCTAATGATTTCTTCCAACAACCAGTTCACCAAACTGCTCAGAAAGTTAACAACCGGGTCTCCCGAACTGGTGCAAACTGGCTGAATCCCACCCCTGGAACAATATCTAAGCTAAATATGAATTATGAATCTAATATCAGATTTGTATTGCTTAGAAACAACAATTTATTACATTGAACTCCAGAACAAAATTAAAAGCCACCCAAGATTCATGGACCTTTTCTGATGTTTCCTCTTCTTACCTGAAATAGCGGTTCAGCCAATCCTTCTCTACCACAAAGATGAAATGATTCTAAAAAGTCCAAGGACAGCTTTCTACTCTCTGTGAGAAAGAGAGAAGTAGTGTAAGCAGATTTGTTAAGAAACATTCCAATCAAGAGGAGCAGAAGAACCAGCTAAATGTTGAAATCTCACATCACAGAGAGCTTTTCTTACTTGGCGTGGTGTCCTGACTTTGATCTTTGTGTAAGGTCTCTGTGAACAGCAGCTCTTGAGAAGTTCTGAATGAATCTTTCCTCCCCTTGGGATACTCTGTCATAGCTTCCAAGGATTTCTGGACATGATGTGATATGAGAAACAAAGAAAGAGCAATAAGGAATTACCATACTGCACCTTAAAACTAGCAGACCCCAATGTCCTTTGGCGAAACTCGAAAGAGAATGGAAGACTTGCCCCAAACACATCTCTGGAAGAAAAATGGAACAACTGGCCTTAGGTATTAATAATCCCAGAAAACTCTACCAAAATGGAATTGACAAATTCAGAGAGATTCTCTTTAGAGCTGAAATGATAACATTCTCACACCTGCATCTTTTCGGACTCCTGGGTCAGGAGGAAGCCTTCGGCCAGGGCCACCGCCTGGGAACTAGTTTGTGCTCTACACTCCTGCACCCATTTCTTTATCTCTGGGGGAAGGAGAGCCAGGAACTGCTCCAGGAGCACCAAGTCCAGAATCTGAGCCTTCGTGTGTCTTTCCGGCTGCAGCCATTGATGGCAAAGGCGGTGAAGCTGAGTGCAAACATCTCGGGGACTCTTCCCTTCCTGGAACTGTACTTTTCTGAGGTGACAGTATTGAACCTCTGAGCTGTTGGCTTCCTCTTCTTGGCTCCTCTGCCCAGAATTTGCCTCATTTTCCCCACAGCTCCAAGGCTCAATAGCTGGAGGACCTTTTCCAACTCCTGCATCTGCTGGGCATTGTCCCTCCATCTTTTCACTGGTCTCTAATCCAGCTCCAAAATGAATGGATGGATCTCTCAAGCGTTACTAATCAGAAGACGTCTGGCCAAATCTCCTAAAGGCCATTCAGCTCTCTTTCTTCACAAGATACTTCAGACTCCAAGGTAATCAGGAAATATTTCCAACTTATCTGAAATGGAAAACAAAAGAAACTTCCAGAAATACAGGCTGACCAACTTATCAACTGAGCATCCACAAAAACCCAAATAAAAAATTCTTATGAACCCAACAGTATCTGGAAAGAGGGAGGAAATCTTACTATTGGTAGACTACCATATCTGTATGTGGAAAAAATTATGTAGTAACCTTCTGTATCAACTATGATCAAGGACTAAAAACTTTGGGATACATATATTTAAAATGTTTTTGTTTTTTTAATTCCTACTTATTCAAATAATTTTGATGGCTGCTTAAAAACAATCTGTGTACAATTCAGGTGATAAATGTCTCCAGCCACAAACAGCCATTGAAATGAATGGCTTTCTCAAATGCAGATATAATCTCGATACAAGAAAGATGCTAAAATGTATGGTTTTAATAAAGAATTAACGGATCTGGACCAGATACTAAGTGGAACCAATGAAAAATGGATAAAGAAAATATATTGTTATTTATTGGGTATTAAACTTGAAAGTGAGCAGGTAAAGGAGACAATGATTGTTTGAGCTAAAATTTTTGGATATGCTATAGAATTAGACAAATGGCAGAAACTGTGGGACAGAAATGTTAAATGGACTATGTCAACTGTATATAAAGAAAATCTGTATGTTTTACAGAGGGTATTTTGCATCAACAAGATTGGTGGAAATGTATAAGAATAGATCTGCTAAACGTTGGAAATGTAATCAAACACCTGATTCATATTACCATATGTGGTGGACATGTCCACAAGCTAAAAAATATTGGACGAAAATACATAGCTGGTTGGAAAAAATGATAAAACAGCTTATAGACATGAAACCAGAAATATTCTTATTAGGCATTCTACCAGAAAAATATGATAAAGAGACTGTGTACTTGATTTTACATGTATTAACTGCAGCTAGAATTGTATATGCTCAACAATGGAAGTGTGATGAGATCCTGACAGATTAGAATGTAATTCAGAAAATATTAGAATGTGCAGAAATGAAGGACAAAAAAGAAACTGAATATTTTTGACATGGGACTCATTTTATCAATGGCTAGACAATAAAAACAGAAGTTAGAAAGAAAAGGACATAAAAAAGATATATGTTAAAATGTGAATTTGTTAAAATGGACAAAATATTGTTACTACAGTATTAATCTTGTGATGAACACCTTGATTAAACAATTGTACCCAGACAACACAGTTTGATTGAAATGAATTTTGATATACTATATTCATACTATAATAAAACAAATAAAATTTGAGATGAGTGGCTTTCTAAATCGATTTAACAGGTAAATTAATATTTAAATTTCCAGTATAACTTTATACTGGAAGTTCTGTTACTAGATAGCAGAACCCCATTAACCTCCTGGCCCAATCCGCTAGGGTAGCTGCAACATCACATCAACAAACCACGATTCAATGCAGAGAGTAATACCCGAATCAATAAACCAGCTACGACCTAACTTGATATTTTGATGCAGGCATCTCCTGGAAAGAGGTTTCTCACTTTTCGCCTAACCCTGAATGGCTCCGACTTTTCTGGTGGTCCCGATTTTCCTCCTGGAGAACATGGGACAAGGGGCTTCCCACTTTCCAGGACTCCAAACTTGATGAAGTTTTGCGTCTCTCCACGCACGGTCCAGCCTATGGAAGAAAAAGTGTCCCGTCCCCCCGACTTACTGAACTCCGGAGTCAGGTCTTAATCTCCCTCCGTGCAAGGCTTCCTTTGAAGCCTCTTGGACTGCTGGAAAGGCTCCGCCTAAGGCTCGCAGCGAGGGAGGGGCGGGTCGAGAGGGAGCAGAATCGGGCACTGTAGAAAGGGCGGACGCGCTTCCACCCTTCCCTGCAAAATGCCCCGCGAGGCTTTCGGACCTGGTGAAAGAGCGCATGCTCAGTTCCCTCCTGAAGCGGGTGAGGGCCGCCCCTGCCTTTCTAACGGCTACCTGGGGAGCCCCCTGGTGGATCCTGCGTGCAACGCCAGGTGGACCCTGTCAGGGCATAGGACAGTTCATCATGTTCCATGCGGGCCTGGGATGATGGGCATTGGAGTAGAAGGAAAGGCTTCTTCTAGCATTGCCTGTCTGCAGCAGGCAGCAATTTCTAGACTTTCCCGTTTTTTTAATGGTCTAAGAACGATCTGTGATCTTGTGAATATTGAGAAAATCTCTGTGGAGGCTCAAAAGGAAGAGAGGCCTCTCTTTGAAGCCCAGATTTGTATCATGTGGTTGTTGGCAAAGTCAGCCCTGAAGTGAGGGAAGATAAGAGGGCAGGCTGGCAGAGTTAAAGGATGGGAAGTGAAGGGTTAGGACAATTAAGATTTTTATTGATGTTTTATTTCCATTATTTCAGCTGCCTTTTCAAATTCATGCCTCTGAGCAGCTAACAGTGGTTCAAAACAGCAAATGGCAGCAGCAAAAATGAGAAGAATCCAGAAGAAACGTTCTTGCTTGAAAAGGGGGCATCAAAAGGAAACAAGATCCAAAATGGAGAGAAAGCTCCAACTCATTGAAGGTTTAGAAATTTTACCTCAAAACAAGGCGCCATGATGGAGAGACGAATAGGAGAATGGTGTCTCATAGGTGACTGGAGGAAAAGTGGAATTAGAAAATACAGGAAGGCAAATCTTGAGAAATACACATAAAGTTCAAATTCCATAAGGCAAAAAAGAAAAATGGCTTCGTTTTGGTTTTTTAGTAGGGAAGACAGCTCAGGAAATATCAGCAGGATGTTAAAATACAATGTCAGTCTACCAGACTAAACAAAGCACAAGTTTTCTTCTAGCCAAAAGAGCTGAAGACTCCCATGGTTTGAAGAGATTAGTGTGGATTTGGAGATGACAGTGCAAGAACAGCCAAGAGATTTATCTAAATTAATGAAATAAAGAAATGGGGAAATAAGAGTTAAGAAGCAACTTAAAAAGAATGGAATTAACATCTCTGTCTTGCCCAAAGCCTGGTTCTTTTGAGCCCATTTTTCTCAGTCTTCTATAGTGGAGAAAATTGACATAATGGCTACAAAACCAAGATTGGTGCTCTTTTATCACTTTGATCCAGAACCATAAATGAGCACTATTTCAATAAATAGCTTCAAAACAGCCTGAGTCTCCGAAAGCCTGAATTATTTCCCCACTCCAAATCCTTCCACAAGTTTTCCTCTGTTTTTAATTTTTAATTTACTAGAAATAATTTAAAAATGTCTCATGAATAACCATACCAGTGAAATTTAATTTTATTTAAATCCAAAATTAATTTTATTGAAATCTAATTAAAATCCAATTAACTTCAATTAAATCTAATTTATTTAAATTGAATTTAGAGATTTCCTAATTATTCTCATATCTTAGAAAGGCAAAATAGCAATAGCTATAAGCACTTAAATTTACATACTGATTCATGGTGCTTTACAACACTCCATAAACGGTTTACAGAGTCTGCATATTGCTCCATACAATCTAGGTCCCCATTTTACCAGCCTCAGAAGAATGCAACGTTGAGTCAACCTTGAGCCAGTTAGAATTGAACTCTTGGCAGTCACCAGAATTAGCTTGCAATACTGCATTCTAAGCACTGCACCCCCATAGCTCTAATGCTTCAAAAATGTATTTGAACATGGATTTCACTTCTTATTCTGCTTTTTTGTGGAATGGAATTCTTCATCCTGAAACTCTTTTCACATGATACATTGATATATATGTGTTGTGGCTCCGAGTCCTGAGTCTGCATTCTTAGAGGAAGAGGACTCGGAAGATGAGGAGGTGGAATTGGGAATGCCTTCCCCCCCAGAACCTTCCTCTTCGGCAATGCCTTCCTCCCTGATTATGCCTCAGGTTTCGGCAGATAACCGAGAGGGACAGCCTGAGGCTAATCAGGCGGAGGAGGGCATATCGGAGCTGCTTTTGATAGAGAATCAAGCAGACGAATGCTGGCTTGATGCTAGGCAGCGTCACAGGAAAAAGTGTGAGCTGCAACGCAGGAGATGTGGACGAATCAGAGACTGAGCTGAGTTAGTGACACACCCCACAGGGAATAAAAGTGGGTGTGTTTTCTCTAGGAACTCTGTACGGGACAAAGTGTGAATTTTCTGTGGAGCTTCGGTGTATCTTGTTTCCTGAAAGCGTTCGTGATTAATGTTTCTGTTATCTTGTCGAACTTGGCAGGCAGCGTGTGTGATACTGCCAAGAACATTGCTGGCTCAAAGGAATTAACTCTGTAAATACTGAATCTCCTTGCCTGCTTGTATTTGGTCAGAGTTTTGGACTTCTCATCTTCTTTGTAAAGGTGAGTCATAACATATATGTGTTTTTGTTCTATTGCTTGAATTATTTTGTTTTATTGCTTGAATTATGTTGAATTCCCAGACAACTTTCAACAGTTTGTCTAGTTACCAAATTTGCAACAGCAGTGAAAAGTGACTTATTACCATTTTTCACATTTATGAGTGTTGAAGCATGGTCACATGATTTACATGTGGATGCTTGACAATTGACTCACGTTTATGAAGGTATAGTGTCCCAGAGTCATGTGATCACATTTTGTGACCTTCTGACAAGCAAAATCAATGGGGAAGTCAGATTCACTTAACAACCACATAACTAATGTAACAATTGCAGTGATGTACCTAACAAATGTGGCAAGAAGAGTCATACAATTGGGGCAAGCCTCACTTATCAAATTTCTCAGTAACATAAATTCTGGACTCAATTGTGGTCGAAAGCTGTGGACCACCTGTAGTTCTTGGTTAAGGAATGGTATTTGGATCAGAACTTCCATCGCTAAGTGATGTGGTCATAAAGTGTGACATCGAATAAGCCACCACCAATGTTGGTCAGGTGTCAGTACTTTACCTGCTTACATTAATATAAAATAAAAACAAGAGGAAACACCAGAGAGGAATTGAAGACAGTCCAGGGTTTATAAGAGTAATAATATTATTGTATAAGCGATGGCTTATATGTACACTGAAAGCTTATGCACTGGAGAAAAATTCCCTGTGTGTCCAATCACACTTGGCCAATAAAGAATTCCATTCCATTCCATGTACAGTAGCAATAAACAATATACTTGCAGTAGAAATAGTATAATATAGCATAAATTAACAACTGTATATAACTGTGATGGTGAACCTATGTTCTGTGTGCCGAAAGTGGAACGCAGAGCCATGTCTCCAGCTGTTGCCCGTTGCTCTTCCTGGTTCCAGTGCACGCGCGGGGGAAACTAGAACCTTAGCTTCCCAGTGCGTGCATGTGCACCTGCCAGCTTGTCTTCATGTGCATGGGAGCGGGGGAAACCAGAAGCTGATCTTCCGGCATGCATGCGCATTATAAACTGGAAGATCAGATGGCCAGGGCAGATGCACGCCCCAGGAAGCTAACCTTCCGGTTTCCCCCACTCCTGCGGGCGTGAATCAGGGAGCTGCTTTTCGGGGTATCCGGTGCGCACGTTTCAGCATTCAGTGGCGAGAAGGTTAGCCACCATTGGTATTAGAAATAATATTAGTAATAATATATTAAAAAGGACATTGTATAATATCAATATACTAAATATCTAGTATAAGGGAACATAGGAAGAACTTAAACGTGGCTTCTCTCCTGTGTGGATCATTTTATGAAAATTGCTACAACCAAAGTTCTTTCTCCTTTGTGATTCCTTTGATGTCTTATAGGAGAGTCATAATAACAGAAGGTCTTTCCACACACCATGCATTGATATGGCTTCTCCTCTGTATGGATAGTTTTACAGTGAATCAGAGCATTTTTCCTAATAAAGCTTTTTCTGCACTCCATGCATTAATATAGCTTCTCTCGTGTGGATCTTCTTGTGGGAGTTATGACTATTGCTGCAAGTAAAGGTCTTTCCACACTCAATGCATTGATATGGTCTTTCTTCTTTGTGAATCCTTTGATGGAGTATAAGAGAACGATTATAACCGAAGGTCTTTCCGCACACCAAACAATGATATGGATTCTCTTTTCTGTGGATCATCTTATGGCCATTAAGATGACTGGTACACGTAAAGGTCTTTCCGCACTTCATGCATTTATAAGGTCTTTCTCCTTTGTGATTCCTTTGATGAATTATAAGCGATGTAGAGTAACAGAAGGTCTTTCCACACTCCATGCATTGATACGGTTTCTCTCCTGTGTGGATCCTATTATGGGAGGCAAGATCACTACTCTTCCTAAAACGCTTTCCACACTCCATGCATTGATATGGTTTCTCCCCTGTGTGGATCCTTTTATGGATGGTAAGAACAGAATTCAATCTAAAGCCCTTTCCACATTCCACACATTTATATGGCTTCTCTCCTGTGTGGATCGTCTTGTGAGAATTAAGATTACTCCTACCAGTAAAGGTGGTTCCACACTCCATGCATTTATAAAGTTGTTCTCCTTTGTGATTCATTTCATGAGTTTTAAGAGAATGATTATTACAGAAGATCTTTCCACACTCCCCACATCTATAAGGTGTTTCTCCTTTGAGATTCCTTTGATGTCTTATAAGAGTGTAATGATAACAGAAAGTCTTTCCACACTCCATGCATTGATAAGGCTTCTCCCCTGTGTGGATCCTCTTGTGGGAATTAAGATTACTCCTACCAGTAAAGGTCTTTCCACACTCCATGCATTTATAACGTTGTTCTCCTTTGTGATTAATTACATGAGTTCTAAGAGAGTGATTGTTACAGAAGATCTTTCCACACTCCCCGCATTTATAAGGCTTTTCTCCTTTGAGGTTCCTTTGATGTCTTATAAGAGAGTAATTATAACAGAAGGTCTTTCCACACTCCCTGCAAGTATATGGCTTCTCTTCTGAATGTTTTTTTTTATGGGAAATGAGATGATCAGATTTATTAAAGCTCTTTCCAGACTCCATGCATTGATATGGTCTTTCTCCCGTATCAATGTTTGTATGGTTAGAAAGCCAAATGACCAGAGGAATGTCTTTTTTAATTCCACTTTGTGATTGCTTTGTTTCATTACTCTTTGGTTGTAACTGATATGCAAAGTTCGTTTTTCCCTCTTTCAGATGGATTGCTTGGCATTCCTGCTTGCTATTCTTATCCTCTTGCCCATTAAAGCCTTGAAAAAGAAAAATGAAAACTGTAGCAAGAACAGGAAAACAATCAAACCCTTTCTTCCGAAATTTCACCAACGAATCATCAATATATTTTGTTGGCAAAGATGCCAAACTAAGATTTTAGCAAAGACCCATTTCCAAGTGTATCTCCACTGATCCTCATATAAACAGGATTAGATCATATCACAATGAATCTAAGACTCAACCCAGATCTAATCCTTGAGTTGGGACAGTTCCATGGTGCCATTAGAACAGTCCCATTCCTGAACGCCATTGGACATTGTGTCATACTGGGACAACAACATGCCTACCAGCTCCTGCACTTCATTGGAAGTCTCATCTCTACTTCTCTGCAGAACAGAAACTTTTAAACCCAAGTGGAATATCTGGATGGCAGTAGCTCCCCAACCTCAATTAGGCTCATGACAAACTTGGTACACAAGTGGGCACATCTCGGAGAAGGAATGGGAACATCCCACTAAGGACCCATCCAGTCTCAGTTATATCAACTCAGGCCCATGGGGAGCCAGTGACCAGATTCAGGAGTGAATATCGAACCCTGGAAGGCAGAACTTCCAGGCTCAAGAGTGGACACACCACCCCTACCTGTAGTCTGTCCCTCAGATTCTCACTAATACCATCTATGACCTGGAAATCAATATTTTGTATTTTATGAGAAGACAGCATTTAGAAAAAAAAAACCATTTCCTTTGTGTAAAAAGGAAGGCAATGCAGTTTTCCAATGTTTCTTTCAATAAATTTTCTTGTTCCATAAGTTCAGTTTGGTGAAATAGTTAAGGCACCAGGTTAGAAACTAGGTCAGTGAGTACTAGTTCAGCTTTAGGGATGAATGTTCGCTGGGTGACTTTGGCCTAGTCTCTCTGAGCTCAATCCATGTCACAGGATTGCTGTTGTAGGGAAAAAAGCGGGAAGAAGGAATATTGGGTATGTCTGCTTATTTAGATATAAATAAATGTTTTTAACAGAAACAATATCTAAGCCCCATGATTTTCTATATTTCTGAGCAAGATAGAATTCTTACCCAAAGAAGACAGATTCCTGGAATTCTCCAACATGACTTCTCTGTGGAGTGCTTTTTGGTCAGCATCCAGCTGTGACCACTCCTCCTTGGAGAAATACACGCCCACATCCTCAAAAGACACACCACCCTGAACAAGGAAACATGTTTTCCTTTTAATAGATAACCCAAAGTATAATTTGACAGTTTTCTTTCACCAATTCAAAGAGAGAGATCCAGTGAACAAAATGGGCATCTTCTGCACAACTCAGAATGAAGTCTTTGTTTTGGCTGGCGGCACAAGTGAATTACATTTGATTAAGTTACAAATAATTAGAAAGCCAAATTGATTGTTGGGTCTTAACTCTACCAGTTATCAGTGGCTCCAATCTTCCTAGGGTGGGCAATGTGAAATACTGGCCAAACCCACCTGACATTTTTGCCTACTTTACTTTTACTTTTGCTTACTTTATCCACTGAGGGACCAACTCCACATCTTCATAAAGGTGTTAGAAGAACTTTAATAGTATATGTCTATGGAGATTCTCAATCACTAGGTTACGGTTGTTCCAAATATGTTTTTGAAAAAGCAAAAAACTATTTTTTAATGGTATGTAAGAAGAACCCTGGGAGACAGAAGGAAGAGCCCCAATGCTGACAACAATCTGGTCAATGAAATCTGAAGGCGAAGTAGGAGAGGTGGAGAAAGTGTCTCACAAAGGATCCCCTTCAGAAGGGAGATAGGCTAGGCTGCATATCAGTTTTGAATGACCGGATGTCAGATTCGCAGTGCTTAGAAACAGCAATTTGTTACAATAAACTCTAGAACAAAATGAAATCCATCCAAGATACATGGACCTTTTCTGATCTTTCTCCTCCTTACCTGAAGTTGCGGTTCAGCCAATCCTTCAGCCCCACTAAAAGGAGGAAGTGCCTCTAAAATTTCCAAGGACAGCTTTCTACTCTCTGTAAGGATAAAATGGGGGAAGCAGATTTGTTATAAAGAGGTTCCAATCAAGAGGAGCAAAAGAATCAGCTAAATGTTGAAATCTCACATCACAGCGCAGTCTCCCCATTTGACCTGGGGAAGATAGGACAGCCATTATTGTGACAAGTGAAATGGAAGAGAAGGAAGAAAAGATCCTATAACAGTGTAATTGATCTGGGTGAGAATTTTCTAATTTTTGCTGTGGAATTTTCCCCAAAACACCCCTTTTGGAAAGTGAGACTCAACTGAGATGGAGGTAGGGTTTTCCCCTGCACCCAAAGAAGAGCGGCGACCAAGACCTCGAGCTACTATCAGATCCAGAAAAGAAAGAAAAGAAATTGTAGAAAGAAGCAACCTTAAAGATAAAGGATAGACTGGATTGGCTAGTTTTCATCAATTTAAATTGTTTTAAAATATTGGATTATACTTTTGTTGTCACTTTGATTTGAGGGACTTTGAAAAATTATTTAAAAAATACTTTTGGAGACATTTTACTCGCACCAAAAATGGAGAAAAAGTGAGAGCAGGGAAGACACTATACTGGCTGGGAAAGACACTATAGAGCTGAAAAAAGTGAAAAAACAAGTGAAAGTTGTTTTGACTGGGATAGAGAAGCTGGAATACACTAAACAACACCTGCAAATTGATTTTACTTGGTGTCTGGAAACAGACTGTGAAAACATTCAACTTTAGAATCTTTGAGGATTACAAATATGCTGGACAGTGTGAGAGTGTGAAACAGTTTGGATTTCTTTTGAACTAAGAGGAAGTTGCTAATGGACTATTTAATTTTGTGATTTTGTGAACTGCTCTAATATTGGCTTTTTTGGTGTGACAGATAATTGGAACATTGGGATCTTGAAGATTACTGAGTAATATTTTAATTCACTAAAATAAGGAAAAACGTTACAACAGGAAAAATAAGTGTATTACTAAAAGAAATATTATTGAAGTGATGACAAGGAATGATAGGGAGATAAAGGAATTGATACATGATATAGTTGTGAGACCAGAAAACCATGAGCAAATGATACTGAATAATGAACAAGAAATCCAGGAAATAGAGGAGAAAATAGAAAGAACAGAGGAAAGGACAGGGGAGGAAAAGAGACAAATGATACAAAAAGATAAAAAGGAAGCGATATTAAAAGTTTATGAAATAGAAAAGGCAAATTACACTTTAAGAGATCAAAATGTAAAAGAGAATACACAGAAATACATTTCTGAAGTGAGGAAAGAACCATTGAAAGGTGTATTGAAGCCTCAACAGAGTGAAGGAGCTGTAGAGATAGATGAAATACTTAGACAAACATGAACAATGTAAGAAGATACAAGATCCCAAGGGAGGAGCATGGGAAATATGCCAAGAAGTCAATAAGAGTTGAAATATGAAAATGTACAAGAGATGAGGAATAGATATAGAATGTGTCCTAATACAGGAGTTGTTTTTATTAAGAATTAATATAGAGGTGGAAACTAGAAATGGGAAAATTATTACTATGTATATTATTACATAACATTACATCACTATTAAGTAAAGATTAGAAGTTGAAAGACAACCTGTGTTTTATTAATGGTTAAATAGAAGCAAAAGTTAGAAACTAAAAAAGAACGATTAATCAAATAATGAAAATTTATTAGTATGGAGAAGCAAATATTACTATCAATATGTGAATACAATTACAGTTATGAATATTACTGTCATTATTATTAATACTTTTTAAAAGGTACCCAATCAACACACTGTAGATATAGAGCTTTTATGTAATTTTAAGAAAAAAATTATAAATAAAATAGTAATAACAATAATAAAAAAGAAATCTCACATCACACATAAAGAGCTTTTCTTACCTGGTGTGGTATCGTAACTTTGATCTTTGTGTAAAGTCCCCCTGAACAGAAGCTCTTGAGAAGTTCTGAGTGAATCTTTCCACCCCTTGGGATATTCAGTCAAAGTTTCCAAGGATTTCTGGACATGATGTGGTACAAGAAACAAAGGAAGAGCAGAGAAATAGATATCAATTATTATACTGCACTTTCAAACTTGTAGACCCCACTGTCATTGCTGAAACTCAAAACAGAATGGAAAAATTGCCTCAAAGTGACATCCTCTGGAAGAAAAATGAAACAACTGTCCATAGGAATTAATAATCCCAGAAAGCTCTACCAAAAAGGGATTGACAAATTCAGAGAGATTCTCTTTAGAGTTGAAATGATTACATTCTCACACCTGCATCTTTTCCGACTCCTGGGTCAGGAGGAAGCCTTCAGCCAGGGCCACCGCCTGGGAACTGGTCTCCACTCCACACTCCCGCACCCATTTCTCCATCTCTGGGGGAAGGACAGCCAGGAACTGCTCCAGGAGCACCAAATCCAGCATCTGAGCCTTCGTGTGTCTTTCTGGCTGCAGCCACTGACGGCAAAGTTGGTGAAGCTGATTGCAAACATCTCGGGGACCCCTCCCCTCCTGGAATTGCACTTTTCTGAAGTGACAGCATTGAACCTCTGAACTGTTGGCTTCCTCTTCTTGGCTCCTCTGCCCATAATTTGCCTCATTTTCACCACAGCTCCAAGGCTGAGTAGCTGGAGGGCCTTTTCCAACTCCTACATCTTCTGGGAGTTGTCCCTCCATCGATTTTCTGGTCTCTAATCCAGCTCCAAAACAGACTTGATGGATTTCCAAAGTTTTTATTAATCACAGGAGGTCTAGCCAAATCTCCTAGGGTCATTGAGCTCTCTTCCCACACAAGATATTTGGACTTCAGAGGAACCAGGAAAAATTTCCAACTTACATATCTGAAATGGAAAATATAGCATGTTCAATATGGTGACAAATCTGTATACTGAGCAACCTCTTCCTCCTCCAAAACAAAGAAAGAAATCTAGCAATATTTCTAAGGAAGGGGTATCTTATTAGGAAGACTGACTACTGCATTAAATTCAGGATCGCCCTTCTAGATAAGCTTCGAACAAGAACTGAAAATATTGGATAAATACATTTAAGAAAGTTTTGGACTTCTAGTGTCTGATTATTTACTCGAATAATTTCGCTTCTCTCAGCCTAGGAAAGAGGAGGAGAGGGAATCCCCTTCTGAAAACTGGGCCACGAAATATGCAGGAAACTGTCCAGGAGTCAAGGCTGCTTGGAAAGTAGAAATCTCTGCTTTCCAAAGCTCCCCCGCCCCGCAGGGTTTCTCCCGATGAAATGGAGGGTAAATGCATCCCTCGTCTCTCGTCATTCCCCACCAACCCCCACTCCCAAGAAGCAGCGCGATGGGCCGGAGCTTGGCTTCCTCCCCTGCCTGGCCCGTGCATGCACAGGGGCGGCAGGGGAACATGGACCACGGGATCTCCCTTTCCCATAACTCCGAACCTGATGAAGTTTTGTAGGTCGCCATGCTCGCCTTCAATAGCAACGTCTGGATCTCCATCCGTGTAAGATTTCCCTGAAAACTCTTGGGACTTCTGGAGAAAACTCAGCCCGAGGCTCACAGCGAAGGGGACTCGGTAGAAAAGCCAGACGCGATCCCAGTCTTTTCTGGAAAAAGGGAGGAAAAAAAGAAGGGCACGGAGAACACTTGGGACGGGGAAAGAACAAGGCGCATGCTCAGTTTTCTTCGAAAGGGGGAGAGGGAGGGGGAGCTGCCCAGCTCTTCCAACGGCTTACGAGGGAGCCCCCTGGAGGATCCAGCGAGCGATGCCAGAGGACACGGAGGGCACCATCATGTTCCATGCGGGACTCGGATGATGGGCATTGGAGTAGAAGGAAAGTGTCCTTCTAACATTGCCTGGCTAGAAAGGCCGTGTCGTCTCCAGCAGGCGGCAGTTTCGAGATTTTCCTCTTTTTAATGCCTGAGAATCGTCTGCGGTCTTGCGAACATCGAGGAAATCTCTTGTGGAGACTCAAAAGCCGCTTTCCTCGAGAGCAGCTTCTCTGCTGAAGCGTCTGTAGGAGGCATCAAAAACGAGCAACAATCCTGTCAGAAATGGCAGGGCAGTCAGAAGACAAGAAACAAAGCCTCCCTCATAGACCTTTTAGAAATTTTGCCTCAAAAAAAGGTGTCATGATGGAGAAATTGTGAATGTAACATTGAAATCACATGTGACTGGAGAAAAGGTGGAATTACAAAACTAGGAAAGACAAATATTGAAAAGTAAATATAAGGCTCAAATACCATGAGGCAAAAAAGAAGAAGACAAAAATAGTTTTATTTTAAGTGTCTAGTCAGGAATACACTGCAGGAAATATGAGTAGGAACCTTAAGATCTTTGGAGTAAAAAGGTGCATTTTTTCTAGCCAAAGGAAATGAAGACTTCACTAGTTTTAAGAGATGAGTCTGGATTTGGAGGTGACAGTGCAAGAACAACAAAAAGATTTATCTACATTAATGAAATAAAGAAATGGGGAAATAGAGTTAAGAAGCAATTTTAAAAAAATGGAATTAACATCTCTGTCTTGCCAAAAGTCTGTTTCTTTTCAGCTCATTTTCTCTCAAGAAAAAAAAGGAGATTTAGTTACAATTATTGAAGGAAAACATGTAAACAGAGGGAAAATACCCTGTTTCTCCAACAATACGGCCTCCCCCAATAGGAAGTCCCAGCATGTTTTATAGGCATGAAATGAAATTAAAGCCCCTCCCTCCAAATTAAGGCCTATATTAAAACATGCAAAATGGGGGGGGGGTTGCTGTTAGGAAGTACTTTTGTTGCACACCCGGATATGGTGCTGCCTGCGTTGACCCCGATACGAAGTGCCCCACCAACGCCGAGGTCAACATCCAAGCCATTGCCACCCGCCCGCCCAAAGATGCAAGCGGGGGGAATTAAGTCACCCCCGAAAAGACAGCCTAGTCATTTTTTCGGGGCTCAAAAAAAAAAAAAGACCCGGCCTTATTATATGAGGAACACGGTAGTGGTTTAGAAGCAGTTTTAAAAGAATGGCCTTAACTTCTCATTTTGCTCTGCTTTTTTCACCCCATTTCTTTATATATCAAGGCTTCTTCTAAGTACCACCTGTCTAATTTTGTCAGTCTTATATTATGAAAAAAATTGACATGATTACAAACCAAAAGCAGTGCCCTTTCAGCTGTTTGAGCCAGAACCATCAGCGAACAATATGCAAAAGAAGATCGAAAAGTTTAAATAATGGTAACTGGATCAAAGTTTATTAAACTGAGACATTTTGTTACTCATCCAAGTAACTTCTTCAGTCAAAACGAAAAATTTTGGTTAGGCATAGAGCCAGAGAGTTGTCGGAATGTACTAGCTCTGCCATACTGATTGCAGGAGTTTCCCCAAAATGAAATGCAATATGTAAATGAAGACTCAATCATCCAGGCCAAAAGTATCTAAAAATATTAAATCATGGCAATGATTCATGGCATCAGTGAACAATGTTTGAATAATTTCAAAGTAGCCTGATCCTGTGAAGTATCCTTCCCCAGCACAAACCCTTCAAAAAGTTTTTATGTGCTTTTAATTTTTACAATTAGAACAAAACAAAATTTCATAGTCTCACGAATAACCATACCAGTGCTATTTAATTAGCTTTATTTTAAATCAATTTTGAACTATTACTTAATCCTTGTCATACCTTAGAAAGACAAAACATGCTTGAAAAAGGTGTTTTTGAATATGCATTTCATGGGCTTCCCCTCATTCTGGCTAATTTTGAGAGAGGAATTCTTCATTCTGAAGTTTTTTACACACAGGATACATTGATATATATGTGATCAGTTTCTCAAATAATAATAGGCCTTTGACCAAATACATTTCTAAGAGTTGCAAGTATGATGATCAAGAGCCTCTTCTCCTTACCTCTGTCTATCAGAAACTGAAGTTATTTTTTGCAGTAGTTTTTCTTACTTTTATTTTATTTTATTAGGTTTTATTTATTTTGATTATCAATAAACCAAATGTCTCCCTTGTTTGATTATTTTCAATGTCAGTACCCTGAAGTCATTTTCATTCTCATGAATATGTCTAACTTGGCAGAAAGAGAGAGAAAGAGACTAAACTCTATATAGTTTTATGAAACTTCAATTCTCTTTGGACTTATAAGCTAATGTGTATTCTTCATTATGGAAATTTCAGTCCACTAGAACTTTGCCAACAATCTTTGGGAAAACTGAATGTGTCCGATATCATTACACATGCCCACAGTCACTGTGGAGTGAGATGGGCGGCATATAAAGTTAATGAAGATAAGTAAAAAAAAATTCCATTTAGGAATAGCAACATGGCCACATGTGGAACTGCAAATGAAACAACTCCATTGTAGCCAAATCTGTCACATTGTATGAATGTAACCATTGCCTCTGCTATAAAATCGTTATGTTCCCTGCTTGATTTTTGCAATACAAACCTCTTTCTTCACATGGCAGCATAACCAAATATTTCATCTTGGATTCTGTTTTCAGTATGAGAAAAAGGACCACACTCTTGGTGGCTGGCATTGACCTCACCTTCAATTCAGTAAAGAACTAAAAGGTAGAAATAACTTTCTGATTTCACTATGCTTAGGGAAATGCAGGCTTCTTTCTATGTAGATGTAGTTTAATTGAGGACTACAAATTGAGTGCCATTGGTGAGCCAGTTACAAATCCATCTGGTTGTGATATTGTCTATCCCACACCCCTGTATCTTAACAAGAAGTAGATTGTGGTCAACCTTGCCTTACTAAAGTCCACATATACTGTGTCCATAGCATTTCACTGATCCTAGTCACTTTGTCAAAGAGTTGACTAGTTCAATCCTGTAGTTCAGGAGAGTTTTTCTTTCTCAAAAGATCTCCTGTACAACCCATTATGTCATAGGCAAAGCTAAAAAGTGGAAAGAACCTGGTTGAAGAACTCATGTATAGTTTGGAGTTTCCACATGGGACAGAGACACTGATTTCTCAGGGATTTCATATTGCAGTGGATGTGTGTCAGCAAATGTTCAGTTCTTGGGAGGTTAAACAGAGTCAAACAGCTGATTTTAGAAAGACTGCCTAGGGATTTGTTCTGCATTCTGTCCTGGTGAGATTGCCAAATCCTCACCTCTTTTAAAGCGCTTATGCGAAATCCTGGAGCTGTCTATCTCTTCTGTAGAAATATTCTGCTCTAAAAAGAACAAGTTTCTCACAGTTGCAGCATCACTCAGCTTTCCTAACTTGTAACCTGTGTACAAGCTGAGGCTGGCATTGACCTGACCTTGTATTCTGAACAGGAACTAAAATGAGAAGTAACTTAGGCCTGGGATCTTCTCCCGCTTAATTTTGGGAGTTAAAGCTAATGAAGCAGATGGCTCAATATTTAAGTTTGGCAGAACAAAATATTAGAAAAGTGTCAACCAGTCCCAAGATGAAGAACTCAATGGATTAACATCCATCCTATTCATCTATTCAACTAATCAAGTAGGCTGTCCCTGAGTGGACTTAAACCACCATCCTTCTGGTTAACAGCCATGCATATTAATCCCTTGCACCAGGGAGACTCGACACAAGTTTGACATCAGTTTTCCTTGGCTTGACAATTCAAGGTATCTTAAGTCATAAAATATAGTTTGTTTTTCCCCCTTTATCAGATGTTTAAAATGAAACTTTGGGCTATAAAGGAAACTAGATTGGATCCCTACTTGGCTCAGTTGACCTTTAGCTGGCAGAAGCTGTGAAATGTCAACCTAAGGGAGATCAAGTCACAAAAAAGTTTGTGAAGATCACAAAAAAGCTGTGAACTGTCAACCTGAGAGAGGTCAGGGTCACGAAAAGGGCTAGCATTTAACATTGTTAGCCCTCAAGGATATCTATGGGTGCCCCTTCCTCAGTGAAGTGGCCAAATTATGAAGTTCATGGACTGCCAATTGATAGAGATCATAAGTCATAGAAAAAGACCTCATATACAGTTCACCTGTAGGAATGATGGTCAAGAGGTCAATTGTCCTGGCTGGAAAGGAACATGCCTTCTTGCAGGTAGGAGGACAAGTACAAACCATGGCTGTCAGGAATGTATTGATGGCTATATTCCAGCCCTTTCATCTCTTCAATAGATGGGTCATGTTTCCAGTTCCTATAGGTTCAAAGTCAAAGCCCATAATAATAGCTATGTATCCTGAAGCTCCTGGTCATGATAATGAAGGCAGATAGAGAAACATAATGTTTCTTTGTTCCTCTCCAAAGTTCAGCTGCCAGACAAGGTCCCACAATAGCCTCAGATTCAGGCTGCCTAGTAATGCTGTCTTCTATGGCCCTCTCTACTATGGAAAGAATACATCCTTGAGCCAGTCCTGCAAAGCCATTTCAGTGGTCTGGAGTCATCATGGTAGAATCCCAATCTTGGGTCCTGTGTCTGAGTCCTGGCTGCTAAAGATATTCCTATCTCTTTTACAAAGTGAACATGGCTGAACCAAATGTTTTCCCGTGCAGGCTGCCCCACTGACAAAAAGACTTGACTTGTAAGAATGAGGATGTAAGCATGAGCATACCATCACAAGCATAAAAATCTCCATTTGCTGTGTTTTCACTCAACTACCTCACCGCCCATGATGGATGTAAAACAGGGATCAAGACAATGAGCTATACAGGTAGTCCTTGATTAAGGAATAGAATTTAGATGAGAATTTCCATCACTAAGTGATGCGGTCGTAAATCGTAACATCGTGTTAGCCAATCCCAGTGTTGGGAAGTGCCAATGCTTTACCTGCTGTCCATTAATAAAGAAGAAAAACAAGAGAGGAAATCCCAAAGAGGATTTAAAGACAGACCAGGGTTTGTAAGAGTAAAACTATTGTTGTATACTAGTAGAAATATAGTAGCAATAGTTAACAATATACTTGTCGGAATAATATAATATAGAAAGATGGACAATAATATATAGTATTATACAGTATATATTATATGGACAATAATAAATAGTATAATAGTATATTAGAGAGAACATTGTATGGTACAAATATACTAAAAAACTATTATAAGAAAACAAACAAAAAGAACTTACACGCTATTTGTATATTTACTATATTATAGATGTACAAGATAAAAAACAGAAAAAATTTGCACAATATGTTTCACTTTTGAATCTTGGATATTTTTTTCAAAATAAAACATCTCCACAAATAAAACATCTTATTGGTGACAGAAAATGTAAATTATCTAGAATCCAGTACTTTTGATGGATGTTTTCAGCTCAAGTCAATCAAACTGGGAATGGTTTAAAAAGAACTTCTGACAAAGGGACTCATTAAGCACTGTGTATGAAAACAAATCTTAGCTGCTAAAGAAAGGGAATTTAGAGTGTAAGCAACCAACAGACAACATCCTGGATGCAGCAATCAGACTTCTCACTGAAATCTTCTTAGACAAGCAGGGACAGAAAAAGTAGAACAGCTAGAAAAAGGGCTCGATGAAGATACTTGGGCCAATATCAGAACAGAAACATTGAGGCAAGAGATATCAGATAACCTCTAATAATTTTGTGGGATTTTTTTTAACCTAAAAGATAGTTGAAGAAGAATGTGATACTTGTGTTTGAAATTTTGGAATATTTGAAACAATATAATGAAAATCAGTAATATTTCTACATGCAGATAAGGCCTTTGAACTATTTGAACTTGGAAAAACCACAAGCAGGATTAGGGATCCACCCTGTTGTGATTTGCAATAGAAAGGCAATTTATGGACTCCAGTTTATTTGGATTATTCCTCAAATGGACCTTGCATGAGATTTTTGACAACTATAGATAGTCTTCAATTTACAACAGTTGTTCAAAGTTATACAGCACTAAAAAAAGTGACTCATGATCATTTCTCACACTTATCACCATTGCAGAATCCCCATGGTCACCTGAGAAAACTTCAGATGCTTGACAACTGACTCATATTTATGACAGTTACAATGTCCCAAGGTTGTGTGATCACTTTTTATGACGTTCTGACAAGCAAAGCCAATGGGGAAGCCCGATTCACTTAATAGTTTTACTAAGTTACCTGCAGGATTCCCTTAACAAATGTGGAACAAAAATTATACGATAACGAAGTCCACTGCATATAAAGAAAACCAAAATAAAATGTTTTATCGTTGGGATTTAGCGCCCAACAAGATTGGCAAAAATGTATCCAAATTTAAATCCAAATTGCTGAAAATATAAACAGGCACAGGGTACCTTTTTTCATGTATGGTGGCTTTGCCTGGAAGTCAAAAAGTATTGGACTAAAATACAGAAATGGTTACAGGACATCACAAATTCCCGAATAGAATTCAAGCCAGAACTGTTCCTCCTGGGGATTATTAAGGGAAAGCATACGAAAGCGATAAAATATCTAATCCTTCATATAATTACAGCAGCGAGAATTGCACTCACACAATGTTGGAAAAAAGACACCATGCTGACAAATAGTCTAATAATCCAAAAGATATTTGATTGAGCAGAAATGGATAGACTAACACTAGAGTTAAAAAATAAGGAAGACTTGCAATATTATACAGTTTGGGAAAAATGATATCAGTGGATAAACAATAGGAATCAGAAATGCCGATCAGAAATATATATAGACATTCAGCTTTGTTCGGGTATTTTCCCACGCCATTGTAGTTGTGCTTTTAAAGTTGTAGCAACGTTTCGGCAGAATCTCATCTGCCATCATCAGGCTTCTGTATAGTGTTCATCTGTGAGTCAGACTTTTACAGTGGTTTCAGATTTAAATTTGGGGCAGCCTATTGCTGTGCCAGAATG